>JBAJNP010004975.1:0-30887 GCA_036877545.1 Yasuhikotakia modesta | reverse complement strand
GGCAGTCTTGAATATGATCTGCAGCACAGGACTGAGAGTAACAGGGGATATGTGTTAGGTGCCCGGACAGCCCCGCGGTTTCTGCCCCCTGTTCAGGTAGTATCTACATTTATAACCAGCATCACAGTTAAACAGATTTATGAAGTAAAAAGTGTGTCACCTGTTGCTACAGACGTCCACCCCGTCACCGCAGAAGTACCAGCAGGACTGGACCCGGCCCAAAGTCTTTCCTCCTGTTACAGCAGCCTTCAACAGTTCCACCCTGAGATTCAGTGACAGACCTGAAACAACACACTCCACACCTGGGTAAATCACTAACAGTCCTGAAACACGTTTCATTTATTTATAACGTGACTTTAGGACTTTATGGTTTCACAGACAGGACTTTAATAAAGAAAACATTGCCTGAGAGCATTTTGAGATAAAACAATGGCACTGATATGTTTTAAGATGTCATGGCAAGATGCTTTCAGTTAAGACAGCTTAAACATGATTTAGTCTGGGACTAGACTTGAGCCTCATAAGCAAACTACTGTTTCAAAATACATCTGTTTGTTTGCTCCACAGGGATAAGCAGAGCACATTTACATCTGGCTAATGTTTTTATCAAAAGTGACTTAGAAAGTGAAACCAGGAAATGTGTTTTTAAACGTTTGGTCTTGTTTAAGTCCAGGGGCGTACGCACATGATGTCACCCCAAACAAGAAGGTGTCGTGGCCCATGAAATTTGGATCTCCAGACTGGTCAAAAGTGCCTGTACTGGAGAAAAGGTCACTGAGGACAGAGGTACAAACATCTGACCTGTTTAAACTCATATAAACAACAGAATGTGACAGTAATTTTGTTCTGTGTGTCCCTGCAGCTGTTTTGCGATAGAGATTTTCGGAAACAGAGGAACAGAGTTGCATATCTAAGTTTGTTCTACTAAAATAAATTGCTTTGGCAAGAATGCAGCATTACAATCATAAAACCATCAGATCTTGTTGTAAATGATCATTAAACTGCTTTTGCTCGCTACTTTTCCTGTTTTCATTAAATAAGACAGGGCGTAACTGGTTAAGTGTCCAGATTTGCAGGTCTTCCACGTACCAACCACTCAGTTGTTGTTACCGAGTAGTTTAATTTTTAAATCATGCTCTCCACAACATGCTAAAGTCAAACAACAGAAAGACATTTATTACCATCATTCAAAATGAACAACAAATACACAACAGAACGCATCAACACAGAATGTCACACGTCCAATGTTTTGTGAATTGTCAAAAATTATATTTCAGACATATAAAAAATAAACAGCTAGGTATAAGATATTAATTTTACGAGGTGTTAATTCTTCTTACAAACTGCCCATGTAAATGCTTTATTATTTGTACACATACAGTGCAGTGATATCAAAACAATTAAACACCAGTAACGTGTTGGACTAAAGCTGAACCTGTTGCCTGAAGATGCCGTTTCCAAATCGCTGTTCTTGGAAGACACACCCAGATCCTCACTTGTCAGCCGTTCAAGTGCACAATGTGACTAGCAAGAAGTCACTATTCAACGTGACCGGATGATGCACAGACAGATGATTCAGTATCGCTAATTACTGACTAGCTCATTTCCTCCTTCTGACTTTGGGCTTCTTGACGGGTCGCAAATACGGGTTGTCGATCATGTTTTCATCATTGGCCTTTCCTGCAGACACGACGCCACCGGGCGGCAGAACCGAATTCTCTTTATCTGCACCCGGGTCATCCTGAAACAAATAGGACCATTTAAATGACTTAAAAAGCATATTTTTGCTCACACATGAAGGAAAATGGAACCGGTTCTTGCCTGATTAATGTTTCCGGGGTTGTTCTCCGTGTCGGTCTGGTCGTCCTGCTCGGAAGAGTCCGTTTCCTCCAACATCTGAAGCTCCAGTTCTGAGGGCAGCAGCGTGCTGAGATACGGTATGGAGCTCTGGCGCGCCGCGATTACTGATCATACACACACACACCATAAATAAAGTCATACAGACAGCTGTATCACATCCTGACTGAGAACTACAGTAGTCTAGAACGTAGGGTTCTCACAGGGGAAAGCACTGATGTCGTCCTTGAAGAGGCTCTGTGTCTCTCCGGTTTTGGCCATGAAGCGAGTGAGCGCTCGCTCTACGTCTCTCCTCTGAGACGCCGCCTTCTCTCTCACCACCTGATAATCTGACACAGGCTCTCGAAAAGTCTGAACACAGAAATAAGATGTTTTAGTTTATAACATCCCACCCAACGAACAAAACGCTAAATAATGTTACTAGCCAATCGCCTGTTCTGCTTTTTTAGTTGTTTGTCTATGTCTCACAAAACTGCAGCATCTTTGTTTAAAGCTGTAACATTTTAACTTTTGCCTCTTTGTCGCCATCTCTCTCCCAAACGTAACATTGCAGTTTACTTACATAAATACAAAAATGACCAGAAAGACAACAGACATAATAAACTCACAGGCGTTTTGATGTAAGTATGAGGATCTGGGAATTCTGGGAAGTGGCCCGGGATGTGTGAAGGATGAGTGCGTTTCTGTCCGGCCATGAGGGCTTTCGGGACCACCGGAGCATTTGTTACCGGGGCTGTTAAATGCACAGAGGCAGCAAACAGCAGTAACTAACAGATGCATTAAAAATGGAGCCTCTAGACTCTGAAACACTTCAGACACCCACGTGCAGTTATGACCATCCGCTGAGATCTTTTGGCGTACACAGGAAGGGTGTCCACATTAAAACCTAAGATTGGGAAGAAGCAAATCAGCTTCAGGTTTGATGCAACACTTCGGTCGGTCTTTCCAAGCTGCTGTATAGTGACGTAACAGCAACAAACCCATCTCGACCAGCGTGATGACGACATCAGACAGCGTAGGGGCGCTCCTGGCGGTATGTTCACAGTTTGCCTTCGCGCAGCGTCCAACTTCTGTTATATCTAAACACAAGGATCAGATTTGGGTTAAAACGCACGACCCGATGCATCACACGGGAGGCGTGTGGGAGACTCACAGCTCTGCATCATCTCAGTCAGCGTCTCCACCGCGGCGATCTCCGCGCTCTCGAACCCGCATTCCGTCAGCAGAGAGCTGACGACCACCTGCAGCGTGCGCCGCCGGGCCAGCTGGTAGTTCTCCGCAGGACTGGTGCTGCTTTTACCGGCCCCTGATCGCTGCAACCAGCCAGCAACACGTGGTGATCGGTTTCTGCTTCCGAACTGACTTACTGGAGCGTCATGAAACTTTTGCATCATGTAATTGTCGTACAAATGCATGCGGTGCCTAGAAATGTGGTCTAGGTAGGCAGCTCAACACCTACCTAGTACTGGAGCTACATCGTTCAACACGTTTATTAAACATCTTTTTATGCTTTGCATCACATAACAAATAAATGAAGGTGTTTTGAAGTAAATCTATGTTCACATTTGCGTTTGAATGTGGCTTATATTACAGAACAATGATCAATGGTGTTTGGCTAAGCTAGCAGGCGGCAATAGAAAGAAATGCTAAATGGATATTTACGCTTCCGGAGTTTAAAGACCCGCTTCCCGTCACTGCAGAATCTGCCATTTTACACGAATGGTTGTTTTGTCTGGGGTTTAATAATCATAAACACGTTCATCGTGTTTTCATCGTTTCTTATGAGTCTGTTTTGTGTTTCTATGTTGAATAAAAATGGCAACCGTGTCGCAATTTTAGCCGGAAGGCTGTTTCTGACGAGCTTGTTTTCAAAATAAAAGTATTTGACGAAACTCCACGCAGACCTTTTAAGATACTTGCATAAGATCAATCTCAAAATGCATTATAATTTAGACGTGTGACTTTCCGTAATAAACTGTAATATTAAACTAGTAGTTTTTTATATTTTGAATGACGTATTTTTGAAATGGCGTAAAATAGCTTATTTCACAGTCCACAAATAGGAAAGCATTAAATGGGACTTTTTACGGGGCTGGATATAGTTGGACGGAAAATTGTCAGTGTGTTTATATTTATTTTTATGTAAATATAAATATATATTTACGTATGCACGTTCAATCAACGCGTTTCTGTACTATGATCGCAGCTTCTCGTGCTTTTATTTTGAAGGGTGTTGCAGGCGGCAGCCATCACGCTGGTGTCGCTAGTTTATCCGCCTCAGCAGCTAAAGACTCGCGCATCACGTCTGATCCACTGGATAGTTGTCTTGGTTTTTCCGCCTCGATTCCTTACTGATGAGGGACCTTCGGCCCGACTGACATTGGGAGATGGGGGTACTCAACATCGCAGACCAGGTGCGACAGATTCACACCCTTGTGTCGCGTAGATGAGCAATTCGCTGCCCGTTCACTGCGCTTATATGCAGGCATGAAATATTAGCTAGCAGCCTGAATACGATTATCGCGTTTGCCTTCCGATCTGGTAACAAAACCTGGATATTTATCATGCGATTAGGTAAAAACCTAAAAGGCTTGTTGTATAATCGGGAAGAAGGTGTTAAAATATGTCTAAAGTGTTAAATGGCTATTTTATCACGCCCAGACGTTAGCCAGGCGACTAGCCTAATGAGATGAGAGAGATCCGCATTAGAAAACAGCTATTGTACGTCTGTGTTCACGTATGTATGTGTGTATTATCATATTTAACACACATGTGTCTGCTGGGGTTAAGAAGTGATTCGTATAAGACGTGTGTGTCACATTTGTGTAAATAACATTTACGACTGTTGTTTAAAACAGCTCTTCTGTTAGATCCCTGTTTTATTCTGCATGCATGATTATTGTTGTTTTGTCCATTTTAATACCTCTTTACGTCCTGGATTCATGTCTTACTTTATTCATCTTAAAATTAATTTGCCCATTGTATTACGAAGGTGATCATGTCTCTATTAGAGAGTGACGTGTATATAGCTGTATGTGTCAATATGTCATCATACAGTTACATCATTATATCATGTCTATACTTGTGTTATAACGTCCAGCCTGTTTTGTTTCCTCCAGCCGCCTCTGGTCCAGGCCATATTTAACCGGAATACAGATGAAGTGAAGTTATTTTTGCACAAGAAGGATGAAGTCAATGCACTGGTATGTTTTGTGTCATATGTGAGTGAGAGCATGAGTTTGTGTGTTATCTGTGTGTATGATGTCATCTGCGTGTATGATGTCATCGGCGTTCAGTACAGATGGGCGGATTGTTCAGATGACTTCACACACAGACTGTATGGGTCTGTTATAATAATCAGTAACCTGTGGATGTTTTCAGGACCAGGAACGACGGACCCCTCTTCACGCCGCCGCCTGGCTGGGGGACTTTCAGATAATGGAGCTTCTCATTAACGCAGGTGTGTGAGTTAAACAGCACACCTGATCTTAAAGGACAGGGCACCCAAAATTAAAATTGTGTCCATCACTTACCTAGGACTCACCTGTACATTATATGAGTAAAACTATGACCATTGTGTTTTCATTTTGGGCAAAAAAATTATGTTCCATCATTTATTCACCCTCATGTAGTTTCTGGGTGTGTCTAAACTGTTTGCATGTCCTCAAGCGAATTACTTTGTCCAACATTATCTTTGCTTTTCTTGAAATGTCTTGCCTTCCTAAAACGATTTTTCCTTAGGTGCGAATATCAATGCAAAGGACCACGTGTGGCTAACACCACTGCACAGAGCGGCTGCTTCCAGGAACGAGGTAAACAGCCGAGCGTCGGATTCGTGTAACCGAGCAACAATGTCATACAGCCGTTCACCTAGTGTGTCTCAATTACCCAGAGGGCAGTGGGGCTGCTGTTGAGGAAGGGAGCTGACGTGACGGCGC
Source organism: Yasuhikotakia modesta (assembly GCA_036877545.1). Classification (NCBI taxonomy): domain Eukaryota; kingdom Metazoa; phylum Chordata; class Actinopteri; order Cypriniformes; family Botiidae; genus Yasuhikotakia; species Yasuhikotakia modesta. Next base: position 25,092 of record JBAJNP010004975.1, on the reverse strand, counting down.
GGGACAAGTTCTGGCAGACGGCGCTCCACATCGCGGCCGCCAACCGAGCCACGCGCTGCGTCGAGACCCTGCTGCCCCACGTGAGCAGCCTGAACACGGCCGACCGGACGGGCAGAGCGGCCCTGCATCACGCCGCGCAGAGCGGATACCAGGAGGTACAGCTGTAGGGCTGGATTAGTCATCTAATGCACTCCAGCGAATGAATGGCTCTGTTTAATAGAGATCACGATGAACACTTCAGCCCTGAACACTCCGCAAATTATCATCAGAGCTAATGCTGTGGCTCGCTTTGGATGGCCGTTCTGTAGATGATGTTGTGAAAGCTTCTCATGAAATTGTGTTTATAATTGTATGTTGTGTATCTGCAATGGCCAGATGGTTTTAATAAATGGATGCGTTGCCGTGTGTCTCTCCTGAACACTAGATGGTAAAATTGCTGCTGAACAAGGGAGCCAATCTGAGTGCCAGTGACAAAAAGGACAGACAGGCTGTCCACTGGGCCGCGTACCTCGGTGAGTCCAAACTGGATCTATTAAAGATTATGGAATTAACAAGATGCCACAGTTACTGTTACTTTGAATTTAATGAACTTGACCACTTTGGGCAAAGAAAGCCCCACCTACTTTTAGGAAGAGCCAATCATAAATTGCTTAATACTAACGATTCTTTGAGGAACATGTAATTTTTGGTCTGTTTAAAGATGCCACCTAGAGGACAAATGTTTCTTGATCATTTATGGCGCTATTGAAGCTTAAAGGCCTCAATCTTTAAACATTTATTTTGTTTTCTTTATTAAATTGGTTTAAACGTGTAACGCAATGCACCAGTGGACCAATCAAATTAATCTGGGGGTGGGTCTAGCGTTTAGATATCTCAAAGAACAGAACTAACTGTGCATTATAAATGACATCAGTCCAAATCATTGTTTGTTTTACAAGTGAAGTCTGAATGTCAGTTTTCCGGTAGTGTTTAACTAACTGAGTGTTTGTGTGTTTCAGGACATCTGGAGGTTGTTAAGCTGCTGGTGTCTCAGGGCTCAGACAGGAGCTGTAAGGACAAGCGAGGATACACCCCCCTCCATGCTGCTGCCGCCAGTGGCCACGTGGATGTGGTCAAGTACCTGTTACGCAATGGAGCTGAGGTTCGAACCCTTGTGGTGTCACTCTACACATCAGTCACACATATTTTGTTTGTGCTGGAATTGTAATAAGTTTATAATTGAAACAAATGTACAATCTAAACTCTGATATATAGTCACTGATGTACTAACAGGCCTGTGTAAGAAAATGTCTGCCTAATTTGTTGATAGGATTGCAAAACTGGGGAAATTTTGTAAATATTCCAAGTTGGAATTTTACAGAAAATAAACTGGAAATTTTGGGTAATTTAAAAAAGTATCATAAATAAACAGTCACTTTATCCACGTATGACTTGTGTTGTGTGACACAAATATTCCCATAAAGTCCTGTTAAGTTTCCAAAATTCCCAGAATTTTGCAATCCTGTTTGCGATCCATTTTCCATTGTGTGTTTCAGATTGATGAGCCTAATGCCTTTGGAAACACGGCTCTCCACGTGGCCTGTTACACGGGTCAGGAGGCTGTAGCCAACGAGCTGGTGAACCGCGGGGCTAACGTGAACCAGCCCAACCACCGCGGCTACACGCCGCTGCATCTGGCTGCGGTTTCCACCAATGGCGCGCTCTGCTTGGAGCTGCTGGTCAACAACGGTGCTGATGTCAACATGCAGGTGCGCTCAAGAGTTACACGCTGTTTTACGGTATTAAGCCTTCGTTTGAGTTGCGATCGGTTTCTGAGTTTCTTCTGTCCTCAGAGTAAGGAAGGGAAAAGCCCTCTGCACATGGCAGCCATTCACGGACGTTTCACTCGCTCTCAGATTCTCATTCAGAACGGTCAGTTCTCTCCCTCTCCAGATTTTTCCAGAATGTTTTTCGTTCTGTTGGTATAAAGTCTCTTCAGATCCTGTTAACAAAGTGTTCTTGGTATATTTATGTATGTATATATCTTCTGTGAAATGCGCAGGGATGTATAGTCTTCGTCCAATCATTGCATTCGGTCTGAAACCAATGATTGGACATCCTACTAAGTATTTGTTTGTGCGCTGGAGCAGGCGTGGCTTTGGAGAGTGCTGTGATCTTTGTTGCTTTTGCTAGCCTCTCTGAAATTGCCTTCCCTGCCTTTAAATGTAAACCTTGAAAGCGCTGCAGGTCACTCTGGGTAAGAGCTTGTTAGCATGAATGTTTTGTGTGTATTTGCTGTGCAGGTGGGGAGATAGACTGTGTGGACAGATATGGCAATACTCCTCTTCATGTTGCTGCTAAATACAGCCATGAGCTTCTCATCAGCACCTTAATGACCAACGGCGCTGACACAGCCAGGTGCCTCTCTTTTAAGTCTCTGATTGGTCGCTGCGTTATTAATCTTGGTGGATGCCTCAATATTATTGGTTGGCCACACCTTGATAACCACAAATGTGATTTTATGTGTTGCAAAGTAAGATGCCATTTTAAATTTGCAAGAAATTGGATATCCTGTTATTTTTTCGATCACTTGACTTCTTATTGGTACTGGCGTCTTGTACTGACAGTTCTCTTTACATACAAATGACTTTGGGTTATTTTGGGTTAATAAATACACTGAACTGGATTACAGGCTGCACGTGTAAAAACCAGACAATTTGCATTTACACGGAACTAGATTGTTATCTGTGGTCCGTTTGCGTTTTATCTGCCTGTAGTAAATCTCTCTGGTTTTCCCGCAGGCAAGGGATTCACGGAATGTTTCCGCTGCATTTAGCCGTGCTCTACGGGTCGTCTGACTGTTGTCGTAAGCTACTCTCCTCAGGTACGTCCTGCAACTGACCAATGACGGCAAGGGCCAAAAAATATAACACCAGTTGATAAAGACCATCTGTATATGTCTATATATAAACCAGTGATGCTTGTGTAAAAACGTTTTAGCAATGTTTAAGAGATACAAGAAGCACCTGAGCTCATTTTAAGTGTTGTTACAAAGGATATAAATGCTTTGAAATCAGTTTCTTTTGTAATAAATTGTCATTAATGTCATTATGGAAAAAATGAATTTGATGGTTGGACTGTGGTTGAGGGTCTGAATACTTTGATTGTACTGTACATGCACAGAGACTGAAGTACTGAAGTGTGTGTGTGTTGTAGGTCAGCTGTACAGCATTGTGTTGTCTATGAGTAAAGAGCATGTGCTCTCAGCCGGATTTGACATCAACACCCCAGACAACTTTGGGAGAACCTGTCTGCATGCCGCCGCTTCCGGAGGGTGAGACAGCCGCTCTTACAATCAGCTGTTTAAAAAGACAGTGTCCCATTTTTCTCTGTGTATCCCTAATGTCAGTGTTTTGTTCTAAACCTCGATATGAGAGCTTGATGATGAAGACTACAGATGAAGTTGGTGGTTTGGGTGATGTTGGGTGGGGTTGTGTGCATGAACTAGCTATTGTGTTTGAGTTTGATTCATGCTGCTGTAAACGTGACTCAGTAAAGTCAAGCCTATATTTAGTCTGTTAATCTAAAGTCTCTGTGTTTTATTTTCCCCTCAGAAACATTGAATGTCTCAATCTGCTTTTGAGCAGCGGAGCCGACATGAACAAAAAGGACAAGTTTGGAAGGTATAAATGTATTTAAATTATGCACATTTATCCTAATATTTTGCTTAATTTAGCTTATTTTGCACTGATGAATCATTTATTATAAGCACTGCATTATTCCTTATTTTAAAAAATGGTGTACATGACATTAATGGTGTATGCAGAAATGTTGTGCTAGCATTATATGAATGAACTGCATACTGACCAAAACAGTATTTTAATATTAATGATGGTAAAATATGACATTGAAACAGGATGTTTTTGTGCATGACGTGTTTTGATGCATCTGTTGGTCAGAACTGCTTTGCACTATGCGGCTGCTAATGAGAGGTACCAGTGTGTGGTGGTTCTGGTGGGGGCGGGGTCAGAGGTCAATGAGCGCGACCGTTCGGGCTGCACCCCTCTGCATTACTCAGCCGCATCTACTGCGTTCTGCAGGTGAGACGTCTGAACACGCCACACACACCTGCAGAGGTTGTAGTATTACCACACGCTGTCTGACGTCAAAGTGTGCGTCACGCTACTGATGGCGAATGTCTTGTTGTGTTTTTTAGAACGGACCGACCGCATGCCAGCACCCATCAGAACCAGAAGGACGGGGAGAAGGAATCTTTCCTGTAAGTCCACGATTATTTCATCAGAGCAAACATTAACACCATCACAGCTGTGAATTTATGATTAATTGTCATGCTGTGTCAATTTATAATTAATCATTATTATAAAGTTACTCTTGTGAAATGAAACCCAGTACGTTTATGAGCTGCAATTGGGTCCAGAACTCTGTGTTACATACAGCATTGATGGTATCATCATTACTGCAGGTGTGTGGAGCATCTGTTGGACAACGGCGCTGATCCGTCCCTGTGCAACACTAAAGGATACAGCGCCGTGCATTACGCCGCTGCCCACGGCAACAAGCGGAACCTGGAGCTGGTGAGACTCATCGTCCGTCTGTCGTTAGAAACGTTTTATTATATTATATTATGACAGTTGATGCAGATGTTGTTGTTGCTCCTCGATCTGCAGCTTTTGGAGATGAGCTTCAACAGTCTGGAGGAGAGCGAGAACATTGAGATTGTTAGTCCACTACACCTGGCAGTACGTACATAACATCTTACAGGGGACCAGAATGGGGCAGTAGGCAGAACTGTGCCCTCTAGTGGCCAAACATAATATTCGCAGGCACTTGAATTTAAATCTGCAGTAATATTTACCAGCGTTGGTTAAAATGTACGATTGCAGTATTAAGAAGTTCTGCTCTCTGTTCCCTGTCAGGTGGAGTCGGGTCACTGGGAATGTGTGTCTGTGTTAATCGAGTCTGGAGCGTGTGTGGACGCGTGTGACCCGGCGGGTCGCTCCGTGCTTTATGTAGCCTGTCAGAGAGGACATGCCCGCTGCGTTGAACTCCTGCTCGGCCAATCTGCATCCTGTCTGCTCACCGAACACCGCAGCAAATGCAGCCCGCTTCACGCCGCAGGTACTGTGACCGAATGCGTGGGAAGTAGTTTGTAAAGGTTATGTTTGTGTGTGACTGTGTGTTTTTATTATGATCAGCTGCTAACGGACACTCAGAAAGTCTGAGATTGTTGCTGTGCAGTGAGGGTGGCGCTGACCTGGTCAACATCACGGATATGGAGGGACAGTACGTATGATCTGTCTCTAGCGATTTTACACCCTGTTGATGACATGTTTAGTATTAACAGAATAACTTCCATGAAGTGAATTACACTGTTTTTTTGCTTCAACAAAGTGTTTTTTTTTTACCCAGTGCTGTTGGTATTAAATTAGTTACAGAAAAATAATCGTGCTGTTCCTCTTCAGAACTCCTCTGATGATGGCCGTGTTGGGTGGGCACACTGACTGCGTCAATCTGCTGTTGGAAAGGGGGGCTTGCGCTGATATGAAAGACAGGAGAGGAAGAACAGCCTTACACAGAGGGGTGAGACCCTCGCAGTCAGTTGTGTGTTACAGACCCCACTGGTGAGGGGATTCTAACCAGCCCTGTTTTGGTAGGTGGTGATGGGTCGAGAGGACTGCATAACCGCCCTGCTGTCCCACAACGTCTCGGTTCTGAGCAGAGATTTTCAGGGGCGAACCGCGATCCATCTGGCGGCTTCCTGTGGCCATGCCGACATTCTGTCCAATCTTCTTTCTGCTGCTGACCACTCCCACCCCCACGACCCAATCACAGACCGCCACGGCTACACACCCGCGCACTGGGCAGCCTATCACGGTAAGTCCAGCAACTCTCATGCGTTTCACGAACTGAAGTAAAAACGCGGTCAGTGTAATGTTTGCTTGTCAACCCGCAGGTCATGAAGACTGTTTGGAGGTTTTACTTGAACTTAAACCATGTAGTATCCAGGAGGGAAACCCCTTCACCCCACTGCACTGTGCTCTGTGAGTCTTTTTCTCATAGAAGGTTTGACGTATTGTAGGATGTAATTGTTTTTTTTACTGTTTTTTTTTAATGTTACTTCATTTATCTGGGGTTACAACACAGGGCTTATTATTTAAATGTTTTATAATGTATTTGTGTAAAGCATCTACTGTACTAGATAATTGTACTTTTAATTGTAATTTTATACCTTGCAAAAAAACTAAAGTGAAAGTTGCAAATGACTCGAGTTGTAAATTTGTTTTCATGACAGAGTTTGAAATCGGGCAATTTAGAATTTATTATTTTAAAACCTTGTTTGCATAATCTGGTTTAATTGGAATTTTTAAAGGTGTTTAAAATTTGATTTTTTTGGTCTCTTCTAGAAGGTTTGCATGCTTGTTTCGTCCATAAACACATTTTTCACGCTTTATATTATTGCAACACACTTCCACGCAGTCTGTCTCAGTCATGTTGTTTAGTTTAATATCTATGAAGCCCCTCCTTCTGAAAAGCATAATGTACTATGATTGGTTGAATGGTCAAAAGTCAATCAATCAAAGTAAATGTCTCTGTATTCAATCACATTTGTCAGCAGCACTATATTTATTAATCATCACGTTGTCTTAACATTACTTTTACGTTTCATTGCAGCATTAATGGCCATAGTGGGTCTGCAGAGCTGCTGTTGGAATCCAGTGTTTGTAAACCGCTTGTAAACATCAGGGATGCCAAAGGAAGGTCGGTGCCTTGAGAAACGTTACAGTGTTTAACCGCCCGCTAGCTTGTAGTTAACAGAGTTAATCGTGTTTCAGGACTCCACTTCACGCGGCTGCAGCCGCTGAGGACGTGGCTGGGCTGCAGCTGGTTCTGCGGCACGGAGCCGACATCAACGCCGTGGACCACTCAGGACGTTCTGCACTGATGGTGGCTGCTGATCATGGGCAGAGCGGTGCCGTGGGTAAGAGCCAGTTTAGCGTGTATGTTAGCGTGTTATTTTGAGGGTGGGCAGTAAAAGGAGGGTTGTGTTCGACCGAAACCCTGAGGAGACGTTTTGCACTAGAACACGCTTTTGCATTGTAAACAGTGATGCAGATATTTTGTCGTTGTTTTCTGTAGCCCTGCTGCTCCACAGAGCCAAAGCTGACCTGTCCCTCCTGGATGTAAACAAGAACACTGCCCTTCATCTGGCCTGCAGCAAGGTGACAAAACCAGCTTTCTGTTCTCACTAAATCTTTCTCATCCTCTCGCGTATGGTGTGATATCACTGACCGCTACTCTGGTGTCTGTTAAGGCTCATGAGATGTGCGCCATGCTGATCCTGAAGGAAATCCACAACCCTGTCCTCATAAACGCGACAAACAGCATGTTACAGATGTGAGTTCTGCTCTCCGCACGTCCCTCGTTCACCTTCATCTCTGTCTTCATTCTTCATCTTTATTCTCTGGTTTGTGTTCAGGCCTCTCCACATTGCGGCCAGGAACGGTTTGGCAACGGTGGTTCAAGCGTTGCTGAATCGTGGAGCTACAGTCATGGCTGTGGATGAGGAAGGTAAGACGAGCGCTGTTGGATACCTCACAACATTTTGTACAAAGCCCCTCATCTGAATAATCAGTAGTGTTTAACAGTTTATGATTGGCTCATTCTGCCAGTGGGCGGGGCTTCCATTAGCTTAAACTGCCATATTGAGCGTTGCACATTCCCCTGTTAATTTTAACAGACCTGTGGCATCTTGTAATATAATCTGTGTGAATTAAGTGAATCACACAGCCCTCGTTTAAACATCCTTTAAAAATCAAGTGCCCATGTTGAAATAAGTTTGACTGAAGTTAAAACCGCCTGTGTTTGCGTCTCTGCAGGACACACACCAGCCCTTGCTTGCGCATCCAACAAAGCTGTCGCCGACTGCCTCGCTCTCATCCTCTCGACCATGAAGCCTTCCTCTTCCTCACCCTCCTCATCCTCACCCTCCTCGCCCAGCCTCAACCTTCTCAAGCACTGTGGCATTACCGCCGCCTGCCCCCCTCTGCCCAACGGAGGCCTTCGCCATGGTTACGGCAAAGATCGCCATGGTGCTACCATCAGCTTGGATGGCTGCTTGACTGAGTGAGGCCTTCATCGCTAAACAAACGACAGCGACCGGATCCGACCGGATCTCGCGGCCGCTCCGATCGGTCCTCTCTACACACTTAGATAAATCTATATGCAATTACAGCCACACATTTCTCCTGTGCCAGTATCAAAGCTTTTCTTTACGTCTCTTAAGAGAGAAACATGAGAGGATGAGTTTAGTTATTTATTTCTATTTATTCCCTCCCCAATTTCCCGGCCGGTTCCCATCTCAGTGCTGTCCATCCAGTACGAGTCTAATAAGTGGATTTCAGAATTTAAGCCATCAAATCAGACCAGTATTCATCGCTGGTGACAGTCTTTTTTTCTTTTCGGTTTCGGTCGATTTGACTCGGTCCACCTTAAATTATGCAGCTGTGTGTCTCCATGGTAACAATGATAATGGATTCGTTTCATATCATGCCTCTTTCGTGTGTGACGCCTGTGGCCTTTCCATAGGAATTTACAGCCTGCCCTGAGAAACAATTGAAACGGGTTACTCTTGATTTGCATGAAGTTGCGGGACCATGTATTTGATAGTGGTCTTGTGTGTGTGTGTGTGTGTGTGTGTGTGTTTTGTGTGTGGATGTGTGTGGATGTGTGTGTGTGTGACATCCAACAAGGTTTTTCATCCCATACTTGACTCTTGCATTGAGAATTTTATGTGAAGTGCAATCTAATTTAGCACAGATCAGAATAACGAAACATCCAAACAGAATCATTTCTGATGTTAAGGGAAAACCACACTACCTTAAACCAAAAGACCACCGACCTCCTGCAAGGGGGGCCGGATAATAATGCATGTTTACTGTCAGAGAGATGAAGATGGTGTACGTAGGAGGAGTGTGGTGTGTTAGGTTTACATTAGGGTGTATGATAGTCCACATCACTGTTTGTAGTTTGGCAGAAATGTGTCGTGCTGCCAGGCATTGAAATGGATTCGGAAAATGTTACACTAGGAAAGTACAGAAAGCACAAATTTATCAATACAGATTATTGACGCTGCAGGTGTCGGACACAGAACTCTCTCCTCAGACCTCCAGTTTTGTTTATCGTTGTGTTTGTCTGCATTTTTGAGTTGGCAGGGACTCATAATGTCTCCGATCTGCTTTGCTCAGCTGACGGTGTTGAGATGTTTGGACCTGCGTTTAACAGTGCCTACTGATCCCAATTTTGTCTCCAAATTTATTCTCTCTGCTTGAGGTCCGATCAGTTAAACACACCATATTCGCTCTCTCAAAAGGGTGCATGTTTCACGCTTTAACGTCATTGTAGATGAATTTATAGTTTTGTTTGTGTCCAAATTGTTTTGTTTCCACTTGAGGGAGCTGGAATATGAAGGAACTGGATAATTGTAGCATTGAGACTGATTGGACCAAAGCAGGTCAAGTTTCTAAATGGCATTTTATTCGAATCTAAACGATATCAGAAAGGGAGCGGACGCTTGAGCTGTTGACCCCTGCTTCTTAAAATGCTTCCTTATTGCCAAAGGTAGATTCAAGTGCAGAATGTGCTTCCATTAGGTTAATTCACCTAAACCGCAGAATAAGACCACGTGAATGAGTGTTAAAACATCTCTTTGTTTGTGGCACAAACAGGCAATATAAGCTCACTCACTAATGAGACAATCAGTCGAAAGGGCTTTTTAATTTTACCACAGATTTTCATTTCTAACCCAGCAAAAGCGTCAACAAAATTTTCTGAGTCAAGTCAAAAAATCTACCATTCTAACCAATTCAGAACATCTGCAAACTAATACGTCCAACCTTTAAGAATGAATTGTTGGCTGCAGGGCTGTTTGTTTGTCACAGGACTGTAATAAAGTAGATTGAGTAACTTTGAAGTGTAACATGAAATGGTTTGTATGAAAGTGCATTAGACCAACGTTAGAATAATGGTAATGTGAGTTTTAAAGGCCATGTGAAGTGTGTATTTGTACTGCTTTTTGAAATGACCTCTTTTTTTGGCTGCTCGTTGATCCACACAGGCCTGAAACACAGCACTTACAGATTTAGTAATAAAAAACATAAAAAAAGATTTTGCATTTATTAAAACCTGTTCACAAGCTGTAAATGGACAAATATCTGACCTCTGTTGGCTAAAGTGCAAACATGTATGTGTGCAAATTGATTTAGGTTAGTTTAGCCTCAAGATTTGCCTGTAACTGAAAGAGAGATGGTTTGTGGGCTTGTATTAACCTGTTATTTAAGCTTGATTTTGACTGATCACATATAGGAAACGTCTGTGGGGTGTGATGGAGAGAATTGGTGCGTGTAGACGGCACAAGGTACGATAATAAAGTCTTTGAAGAGCTTGTTATTTGCACTGCCAGTTACAAGCACTGCTTGTTGTACAAAAAACGGATTATTTATATGTGAAGTTAACTTGTCGTTCTGCATGTAGTTGAGTTCCAAAGAACAAGAACCCGTGAGGAACCGTGAGCTGTAGTTCCATATTTCATTCGGTGCAGATAGTTCCGCTTTTGTTTGTTTTTTCTGAGGTGATCTATTTATTTGAGATGATCCTTCATGTCCAGCCAAATTATATGAAAACACTTATTTTTAACTCCTCGCATTTGTAACTGTATTATTGGCATTGCACTAGAGTTGTGGAGGTTTGGAATGTACGCAGATTTTGGCAGGATATTGGTGTGGATCTTGTGTGTGTGTTAGTTAGTGATTGATCGATTCACTTAACAAGCAGGAACTTTGAACCGGAACCCTTTCAGAACTAAAAAACTGACTTTGTGTGTTTGTTGTTTTGTGTATGAACAATAAGGGGCCGATACAGGTGGCAATTTTTGAGAGAAAAATGTTTTAAGGTAGCAAGAAACTGTTGTGGGGAGTTTACTCTCCGAAATCATTAGTGCCATAAGTTTTCTTTTCTCATTCTGATTTGTTTGTAAAAATGTGAATGAATGAATCGCTTTTGTGTATCAAGACCATTACCAAAATCAGAACAAGTCCAGGCTGAGTCAAGCCACTGTGATGGTTAAATATGATTCATTTTGCAGATCCATGTAGTGTCAGATATTGTAAAGTCCAGTAAATTCACAACCAGATGGTTTTAACTTGGCATTTACTCTTGTCGGTTAAATCGTTGGATTTAAGTAATTCAGTCAACGGCTTCTTCAGACTATTGTTGTATGAATTGTTCAGCATTGATCTGCAGCATCTATTTATTGCTAATTAGAAAAAACCTTCATTTCTACGCAGTGGAATAATTAAAATGCCTTAATTTATCATTAACTAAAGGGCAGATTTGAAATTTACCAAAATAAAGCATTACTAGTTTTTTTTGTGTTGTTCTGAATCGACAGCAGGACAGATTTTGCTCTGAATGGTTTTCAATTCCTGTTACCACCAAGAAATCTGTTACGTGCAGGTAGCTGGAACTGAAGTTATCTAACAATTGTAACCATTGTGTTGAAAAGCAGATTAATTGTAGCTCAGATGAATTAATCTCAGTGTCCTTATTGTGCGTTCATCCTTGTGTTTAGCTTGTGTTTGGCTGTTATTTCTCACAAACGGTATTACTGGCTGATAGAATGTCAATTTTACCTCAGAGGACTTCTGTGTCCCTGTTACTTGAAGACACATCCGTTTAAGGCAATACTCAAAACACTCGCTTCATTTTACCTTTGTCTAGCTCCCAACTTTTTGCCTTAAGAGGAAACGGTAACATTCAGCAGATAGTCGAGAGATTCGGTCGTTGACTTTGGATGTTGTTCCTTCATAAGAAGCACATAACTATAAGATGATCTGATAAAAGTTGCACCATTTTGGCTGCTGGCCTCAAATAAATTGTTTTCATGAATTTTTTGCACTAGAACGTAGAGCAATTATCATATTGAAACACCATGCATGGTGACAAATTGGAAATACCTCTAAACAGTCAATATTGCCCAGTTTTTGTACATGCCAAGTCAATGAATTGTGTCTCCATTTTTGTGTTGGTGTGTTGAATGCAGCATTTAGGTAGTAAAGACGTGTGCCGTCTTATAAATGCAAAACAAGGTAAATAACTAAGAGCACAAATGCTGAATGTGCTATAAATTATTGCTCAAGAAGTCTGATCAAAATTGTCTTGGCGTGGCAGTCTTACCTCATAAACTAGCTGTCCTTAATATGTGTTGTGCGATATGTACCGGTACATGAATTTTCAGTAGGTAGTATTAGCGACGCATGATCCATGCAACTGGAACCTTAAGGTCACATTCCTGAGGCCTTGGGATGTGGAGAACCCTGGCGGTGCTCTTGAATTTGCATAGATGATGTCCTTTATCCTGGCTTGATGTTTGCTTCATACTTCTGATTCATTGAGTTTTATACTCTGTAAGCACTAATAGTTCAAATCTACTAGCGAATGATCTAATCAAAAATAGCTGCTTTTTGTTCTCATTGGCAGCTTGTTTTAGCTAGAAGGCTAGTTAGCTAGAAGACCACCGGAGCCTGGCTAAATGTCTGATCACAGAGCGTGAGGGATCCCTTTAAAATACATTGTTTCGTATTTGATGAAAGCTATGCAGAAATATTTTTTTTGATCTCACAAATTTGCATAGTGCCACCAGAGATGGCGCCACCGACCGCCAACCTTTCATCTGTAAATCTGACACTGACTTAGCGCTTGTTAGCTTCGGTTGAGAAAATGACTGCTTGGCGTGGCATGCTGCTATTTATTTGGAGTCTGTAAGCATTTTCTTTATCTCTTTTAACGTACGACACTTTGTGACGAGTTTGTGGGATTGTGCCTTTTGTTATCAAGTACATGCCACAGGGTACGGTCTTCCATCCAACACCTTTAGTGAGCCTTATGATTAAACAACTGTTGTACGTTTCCAAAATAGCCGCCATCCACGTGATCGTTTTCAAGCGGTCAGAACTCTCGATTGAGTTCCTCGCGCCGACACAGATAATGAAATAACATTTGTAAATTGACTTTAAAAAAAAAACATTGGTCGGTTCTAGCTAGTGACCTGTTCGAACTGTATGGAAAAACGTGTTTAGTTTAACAAAGTGTGAGTTCTCTAGTGAAGTAGATGTGTGGCGTGTCGTTTTCGTGTGGTTGTTTAGACGTAATCCAGTGTCTCGTAGAATGTTAGCATGACTCTTTGTCCATGTTGTATTGACGTCAAACGTATCCACCTGAAATGGACTGAAGTGCAATAACTTTTCATGCGCCATAGTATCCTTAACGGAGGAACGCCCTTTTCTGTTATCCATGGGTTTTTTGGGGGGTTTTTTTTGAGCGGGGTGTTTCATTTAACTTATTTTTTGAGATTGTACAAGTTTGAACTCCTTCCTGCTTTGCCCACAGATGTGGCACGTTCTCGTGGAATGTACGATAGACTGCAATGGGAAACTGTGATAGGTGGCTAGCCCTGGCGATACTAGCGCTCCAGAAAGATGGCGTGTCTGTGCGTTGACTGGCTGAGGAACGTTTTCCGTGTATTTTTCCCAGCCCCATTCAGAGTCTGTGTCGGCTGTTGTGGCACACACAGCGGGTGTTATTTGTGTATGTGTGTGGGGGAGTTTAAACCCGTTTATTTACCTCTGATTTGATTTGATACCAAAAGAAATCCTAGAATTACAGTTGCTTGGAACTGGATTAGAGACGCTGTGGTTCTGAAATGTTACTAAATGTGTTGCTCTTTAACTTATCAGTGACTTATGCAGCGTTTAAGCCCCCACACACTCATGAAACTTTGGGCCATAAGTTGTGCGGTACCAAAGATCATTTTGTTGCTGGTCTTTGGATCAGAACGACTGTTTGGTTTTTAATTTTTGCTTATGTCTGAACATCATATCGCAGTCCCCAACATTTGTGATGTAGTCATAACCTTTCAAAAAAATACAAAAATATATTTTGGAACTTGTATCAGAATGAAACATTCCTTTTGAATGTCATTGTACAAAACACAAGAACAGTTGAACAGTAGCAACTGAGCCCAGAAACTCTTCAGTAGTTTAGTGCAGAGTAACTTATTTATCTTCAAGGTCCTTCATTTTGCCTCGAGCGATCATGATTTCATAGCTGAACCTGAGAAACAGGGAGATCTGAGAACATAAGATGTAATCTAATATTTCACAACGTAGGACCAACATGTCTCTGTGGAGATGGCCGCTTGAATTCATTCTAGAAAAGCAATACAAGTATCGAGAGACAATTGTACGTTTGTTAAGATGGCTGTGGCTGCTTTTGGCCTGGCTGTTTAATCTGTGGCACCTTAGCTTATCACCCTCTTCTTCAAACTGAAACTAACATGAGATTTCAGTGCTGAGAGAGCCTTACTTCAGTCAAACTGAGTGTGAATTGGATGTGTGCAGGATTTGGTCGTTTTTGAAAGGGCCGGATTTGATCAGACGGACCATTTGTGTCCCGTGTTTAAATCCAGTTTTACTGTCTGTAAAACTTTCCAAAATTTTATTTTTGCTGTGGCTGAGTTTCCATTTTAAAAACAGAACCAAACGGCTTGACTAAAAACAGGGTTGATGTCACCTGCTTCCAAGAAATGAAATGCCAAGTATTTGATTCATGTAACAGTCAATTTTTTGTGCTTGTGCAAAATACACTCACAAAAAAGCCACAAAACAATGCACTATGTAACTGGTCATCGATCTTCAAGCCTTCACGTGAAAATGCGACACGATTGGCTCGCAGGTCGCATTCATTCGGACGTCTGGAAACGTAGCGACCGATTGTGTAGTGCAACACCTAGCATGTATGTGTCTCCAAATACGAGTGTTTGTGTGAATGCAAAACGAACAGGGCGTATATTCAGCCCTGTATACCTCATCGACATATCTGCAAATATAACTCTGTCTTTAAGTTGAAGGTGTAGGAGATGCCATCACCAGCAGAAGCCTGGGACCACCGCAGGGTCTTCATCCCACGAACATCATGACTCGCTTGCGTTAAACACTTAACACTCTGCTTCACGCCTGAACCATACCGCGGTATTACCACGACAACGGTTTAGTTAGAAACGCGAGGCATTTTAAGTAGCGTTATTCCTACCTCTATATTACAGCTTGATGCATCAAAATTTTCACCAGTTGTTGAAAAATGGAAAAAAATATATGTATATGGAACAGATATATAACTTATAACCAACAATTGGTAATATAAGACAACAGTTATAGTGTGTCTGTGTGTAACATGGTATTTATAAGTGTAACACAACAGAGTACCACTGGAATGTGAAACCAGACTGTATTATTATTATTATTATTTCTGTTATTATTATTGTTTTGCTTTTTTTTTCTTCAACTTTCTCCCCATAATATTTCAAATGATGTCATAAATGTCTTGCCTCTGTGGCTTTTGTTTTTGTTTTTTGTTTTAACAGAACAGGGACAAATATCAGCCTAAATGAACCACCATTAGCATTTGTACTGATGTTCCCCTTTTGTTTTTCAGTTTCTTTCACTTCTAAATGTTCACTGTGAGCGCTCTGAACTCTGAAAGTTTACAGTGTATCTGGTCGAGTTCAGCAGAGTGCGGCTCCCTCGTGTGACTTTGGTAATGAAACAACAACTCCATTTTTTACCGGTGGTGAGGGTTCGAAAGGGGGTCGGTTGCTTGGAGTTATGCACATCCATTCTGTAAACAAAAAAAATGGGGTATGTGGAGTTCTCTAGCCTTATGCCCTTTTAAAACACTCTGCCGCTCAGCGGTTAATCTTTGTTGTTATCCGCCACCCTGCCATTTTTGTACCTCTGTACATACCCGTTTGGCCCCGGGGACAAGATCAGGCTTGTGCCCGACTCTGTCACCCGAGAGCGAACCCTCACCCTTTCAACCCCACAAAAGACCTTAAGCCATCCACTTCCTTATGTGACAATGCAATCCAGACAGCACTTTGCCTTGTTAATTCATAGTATGAGCTTGTGAATGATTACTTGTTACTAACAGATGTGAAACTCTGTACATGTATTTAAGAAAGAAAGAACATCATGGTTTTTAATTTCGCTTATTAAAAATGAATTGGTCTCTCTGACTCTAAAGACAAAAAAAATCCCATGTTTTTGTTAGTCAGTTTCAGAGCTGCTGCAGCGAGTAGATCTTGTCATTTAGTATTGTGGCTTAGATTGGTAATGTTTCAATAAATGCTATTGCTACATATAAGTTTTTGTTGTGTGTGTTTGTATTGTTTCAGGTTATACTTGCAGGTTAATGATGTAAAGTCTTAAAAGTAAATTTATTAAGTAACACTTAACTAACATGAATGAACTGTAGACAATTGCATTTGTATCAGCTAACAAACATTATCCAGGGCTAAAAATGCTGTAAATTAGTTTGTTAGTAAACTCTTTCATTACCAGTTTGTGATCACCAGTCTGCTGTTAAACTGAGATGTGCTCACCGTATCACTTCCATAAAATGAGAATAAATGTTTTATATGTTACAAAAGTTACACATAGAAAATAACTAGAAAGTAAATTTTCTAGCCAAAGGTGCAAAGAAGAAAAGTTGTTTTTATGAGACTAAAGGCGACACAATGTTTTCTTTAAAATCATTTTAGCAAACAAAACAGTAAATCACTGAAATGTTTTTAAGCGTTTATTTTCATGCACATTTAGAGTAAAGTCCTAAAGTTAAGATGACAGTACTTGTAAAAATATGCACGCTTTTTTTAAGCTGGGTGCAAAATTAAACTTCTTTGTTTTTACAGGAGGCCTGAATTTGACCTGAACATTGATGCTGTATGAGTGTCGACCAGACCTCAGCCTTCAAACCTCAGGCCAACAGCAAAGGGGTCTTTAAATGAGGCAAAGGTTGATGGCGCCCCCTGTCCGCAGACACAGACTCTGCAGGGAAACGTCACAGGTTAGGAATGACGTAAAGGTGAGTGAAAAAAAATCATGCAAAAAATATATTATTTGTTTTAAATAACTTTAATAACACAGACAGACGCACCAGTACCAGCATAAGTGATTGTATACGTGTTTATACCTTGTCTGCACAGTGTCATGTGTGCATATACATATATCGCGTACAATGTGTGTTATATTTATTCTAAACATCTTTTATAAACATTTAAACGTGTTTATTAAAGCATGCCCACGTTTTCTGAGACGCATGCATGCTGTAGTAAAGACATGCGCGTCCTGTGTGCGCATGCGCAGACGGGTCACCCGCTCGGTCCGGGAGGACAAGATCAAGTCTCCTATCCTCAAATCCAAGGATCAGATCAAATCTTGGAGGAATTGATCGATTGACAGCAGCAGGTATGACAGCCCTGCCAACATATGCCTGGTCCTTATAGCGCTTTAATGCATATAGTGCTGAATAGCCGGATAACAGCACAAAACGATAAACTGGACGAGTGCAACGAGGCATTAAATGGTTTGCAAACTCGTGCAACGTTGGGATGTGGTTTAATGGTGGGTTAAACATGCATTGTAACGTTTACGTGTTTGTGGTTTAATGTTTGGACGATGCATGCGTCGGCTAGCCAGGATTCATGCTAGTTAGCCACGCTAGCATCCGTTAGCATCCACGCAGACTCCCTAAATCGCGTCTGTCGTCTGGTTTGCGGCGATTTAAAGGCAAACCCTGGCCGTGTTGTGTCGAAACATGTGAATAAGGTCAAATATCCACGTGGTTGTGGTCGATGTGTTTATTGGGTTTGTGCGTCTGCGGGGTCTAAGCTAATGCTAATCGCTCCATTCACTTCCGTCAGCGTGAGAAACGTGGATGTTTTTAACCTGGTGGGGCTTTATAAACCATTACTGCATGTATGTAGTAGATTATGTGCAGTTAGCATGACATATAACTGTCTGTCTGTCTGTCTGTCTGTCTGACTGTCTGTCTGTCTGTCTGACTGACTGTCTGACTGACTGTCTGTCTGTGTCTGTCTGACTGACTGTCTGTCTGGTCAGATGGGGTTCATGTGTTTAATCATTTGCTTTTTGTTATTTTTGTTCTCTTTTCTTATCTTAAATCACTCAGTTTCTCATTAAACCCTTAATATAACCTTATCATTTCCTGTTAGCATACATGCTGGAGGCCTGCTGTGCTAACAGACATATGACATGACCGTATACACTCACAATTGTACAATTAACGTTATAAAAACATTTATATGAATATATATATATATATATTTTGTGGAAGGGGCGGGATCATTAAACGTTTGTCCTATCATTGCATTCGGTCCGAATGCAATGATAGGATGCCTTTGCCTGTCAATGGGTGTGTTTGCGTATGTCTGAGCCAATGGTGATTTCTGCTGAAAAGGGGATGAAGGGGGAACATTTTGTACTTTCTCCCCCCATGTCTGCCTAGACAAGCTAAAATTAGGTCACCCCCATCCCACTGGGACTCAACACAAGATGCAAACAGATGCACTAAAAACCTCCTGTAATTGTTTTAGGAGAATTGATCTCCGCACTAGCATTCGTCTCCTGGTGTTTTCTGTCCTGTCGTAAAGCTCACAGAGGAAATATAGTGCAGTTAGATTGAAGTGCTGCTAATGAAACGGTCAAATCCCGCCTGATGAAATCTGCTTCGCTGTTATTGAGAAAGTTTCAAAGTAGTGGATATTGAGCAGGTCTGTGTGGTTTGTGCCAAACTGAATTCACATGCGGTTCTGATTTCTCTGTCTAGATGTTTACTGGTGCCTTTTAATCAATTAAAAAGCTGTTTAGTTGCAAAATAAGTGCTTTATTATATAATATTGAGATATCAAACATGCATCAGTTTCACATTGTGCCTGAACAACATCCCATAATAACAAGTTGTTTTTTGTCTTSATGYGTTTGGGACACATTCTGCTCTTTATTTCAGCATCATGTTTAATAAACATAAATCACTGTTTTCTACCCACGGATAGACACACAAGCTTTAAATCTTTACTGAAGTGTTGTAAACTAAGCAGTGTTGTATTGATTGAAATGTGACGGATGTGTGGTTGTTAGGGTGGTCGCTCGGCGCTCCATCATAAGGAGAATCTACATGATGATGAAGACTCACGGAGGAAGCACGAGGACTGCGCTTCAATGAGGTATGTTTGAGTTTCACCTGATGTAATAGTGAATTAGTGACTTAGTGTTTGCTTTTGTCAGTATTCCAGTGAGTCAGTATTCCACTATAATATTCTTATTTGCTTCTGAAAAGCCATTTATTTTCAGTCATTTTAAGGGACGTAAACATGCAAAACGAGTGAAATTGTAACAGCTCTGCATCGCATTTAAAGGGAGTCTGAATTTCTTTCACAGAACATCTGAAATCTCATACCAGTACAATGTTAACACACACACACACAACCACTGCGTCTTACATTGCATAGAGAGAGTTGCATAGACCCAGTGTCCCCACAAAGAATATAAAGGTCACCTTTGTACAGGAGATGCGATTACATCTGCATTAGTCCAGGACATTTGGCCTTAAATGTGTCTGTGTTCCACTCAAATTCCATGTCTTTAAACCCCTTATCAGTTTACCTGTCTGTGTGTTTACTGAGGATTAATGTGTTATGGGCTCCGTTTCAAAACCTAGCAGGTCGTCGTCTTAGGCAAAACTTTGTCTTCTTGGATGTTGTGCCTAAATTTAGGGCGGCATCCTGAACCAATGTCCTTCATGGAGAATGCTATCCCAGAATGCTTTGCGACAACCTTAGTGGGGGAGAAAAATCAATTCAAGGTGATGAACGAAACAAGAGAAATGTCATACGGTTGTGTGTTGTTTGTCTGCTGCATAGAGCTCTTACCTACGTAGTGTTCAAAGTGTCGCTTATGTAGAGTGCTCTAAATGTCACTTACAAGCCCTAGGTAGTTGCCTGTGTAGGCAGTATTTGTAGGGCAGGTTACTAGATTTTGTATAAAGCTGTTTAGTGTCTAATAGAAAAAATCGAAATAATACTGTGCTGTAAATGTTGTGTCTTTAGGTTTGATTGGTTGACGCGTCCCTCATCTTTCATGTCTTTTAGACTCTTTCTTTAATAAAAAACAAGTTCTTCTGTTTGTGTGCCGTGAGATTGTGTGTTGAGTGTTAATGGCTCTTCCCGCTTGTTCTGTTTCAGATAACGGTGGCCTCTGGTTATGTGCCATGGGGTACGACGTCACCAGGTTTCAAGGAGAGGTGGACGAGGATCTGTTGTGTCCAATCTGCAGCGGAGTCCTCGAGGAACCAGTGCAGGTTGCTGTTTATTTATTATACACCGTTTATTCATTATACACCATTTATAGCCGACACAGGAATTTGTGGTTATCATCAGTTTTTAAAGCTGCAAACCTCCGTAACTTTACTCTGGTTTTTAATATTTTAACACCCCGCCCTTAATTGCTTCACCCAATTTTGATTGGCTAGGAGAGTGTTATGGCGTTGTGGGGATCGGTCTGTTCCAATTAGTTTTTTCTTTTATGCAGGATTGTCTTTAACAGCATCTTGAAATTTCATTTCCAGAAATGCATTTGCCAGAAATTGCTTACTGCATCTTTAAAATAACAATAAATAAATAAAATGCATGATTTTTATAGTAAAATAAAAGTATTTAAAAATGGAAAAATGTACAAGAACAACGTTCTAAAAATATCACATTGAAAGTCTGCAAGAAGTATCAATGCATAGCTGCAGAGTTCCGGTTACGTCCTGATCAATCTGTGTTCCCTCAGGCCCCGCACTGTGAGCATGCCTTCTGCAATGCCTGCATCACGCAGTGGTTTGCGCAGCAGCAGATTTGTCCGGTGGACCGCAGCGTGGTGACCCTCGCTCATCTGCGGCCGGTTCCCCGCATCATGCGCAACATGCTTTCCAAACTGCAGATCTCCTGTGACAACGCAGGTTTCGGCTGCACGGCAACACTGCGTCTCGACCAGCTGCAGTCGCACCTCAAAGACTGCGAGCACAACCCCAAACGACCCGTCACGTGTGAGGAGGGCTGCGGGTGAGTGTCTGCGCGTGGGATGCATTTACTAATGCGATTGAATCATTCCAAAGCTTTTGAACAGCTTTTACAAACTATTTGATCAGCTAGAATGTTTGTTTACCGCTTTGTTCATTTTTTTGTTTCTCCTGCAGGCTTGAAATGCCCAAAGACGAGATGCCCAACCACAACTGCATTAAGCACCTGCGCAGTGTCGTGCAGCAACAGCAGACAAAGATCGCAGACCTGGAAAAAACTGCAGCTGAGCACAAGCACCAACTTGCAGAGCAGGTACGACTTGTGCATTTCATGCTTTGTTGCAATGCTTTGTGAATGTGAAAGCTGTTGTGATGATGTCACATCAACGGAATAATAACACGCCACACCTGCGGTCTGCGTACGCATGTTTTCTCTTTCCAGAAACGTGACATCCAGCTTCTAAAAGCTTACATGCGGGCGATACGCAGCGCCAACCCAAACCTACAGAACCTGGAGGAGAGCATCGAGTACAATGAGATTCTGGAGTGAGTTAACTTCCTGTTTTGACTGCTGTTGGACATCAGTGTTGGCCCTGTTTACTTATCTTAACGCACACTTTCGGTTCACATTGAGCAACAGAATGCACAATAATTCAAACGTTAAAATGTTCATTTTCTTTTTATTATAATTGTCCACGTTAAATAAACAAATACAGAATTATTTTGCCTGATTCTGAGCAAATTCAGGTTGAGTTTTAATCTTTAAATCTTCAGTTTTTTTTGTTTGTATGTTTCTCTTATTTTTGTATCACGTTTAGTGTCACTTTCAGAAGTGAAATGGTTTTAAAGTCACAGTTGTGTTGACCTACAAAAAGCAATAAAACGCTTGTTTGTTCTATGTGTTGGATAAGATAACAGACACAAGCACATGCTAATTTCATCAACTTTGTTAATTGTGTAAATAACAAATAAATGATTTATCAATAATGCCCATAATTACCAAACCATCTAACCCCGTTTTTTGGCCCCAACAGGTGGGTGAACTCTCTCCAGCCCGCCCGGGTGACCCGCTGGGGCGGAATGATCTCCACGCCCGACGCCGTCCTCCAGGCCGTCATTAAACGCTCGCTGATAGACAGCGGCTGCCCGCTCTCCATCGTCAATGACCTCATCGAAAACGCCCACGAGCGCAACTGGCCACAAGGCCTGGCCACGCTGGAGACGCGACAGATGAACCGGCGGTATTACGAAAACTACGTGGCCAAACGCATTCCGGGTAAACAGGCCGTGGTGGTGATGGCCTGCGAGAACCAGCACATGGGTGAGGATATGATTCTGGAACCGGGGCTGGTTATGATCTTCGCTCACGGCGTTGAAGAAATCTTATAGTCTGGACAAGAAAGTTGCCAACATAAGTAATTTTCCCCTCAGAAATTCCAGACTCGTCCCAATGAAATTCAATATCAAGACTTCTGCGGAACTTTGTTACCTCACGCTTTAAGGACAGACGCTGAAAGATAATGAAGATTTAATTGCAGGTCCTTTAAGAGGAGGAGCCTCAGTGTTCTGAAGGGGTGGTGTTTCAGCCGTTCCCATTCCTTATGCCTTAAAAGGACATTTCCAAAAAGTGCATCCTAACAAAACAGCCCAACTTGAAACATGATCAGGGATGATGGGATACTAATGTTTTAGCATCAACATTGATTCAATCAATTATCTAATTTCCCCTTTAAAGCTTTATTCGCCTAAATTGAGAATATACATTTCAGCAGAGCTTTCAGCCGTATAAAAGATCAGTTATGATTGTAAATACAGATGATAAAGAAATATGGACACGTATAATTTCTGTTCTTCTGTAATAATGTAGTGGACATGCCTCGGTTTGCTAAGTAGTGTTCACAGCCGTATGTGATGATGATGATGATGATGTTTTTTAAGGAAGCCATGACTGAAGAATGCTAGATTTAATCTGTCTGTGTGGAAGTTTGTGAAGACGTTTGTTGTTTATGAGCAGAAACGGTGAATTATCTGTGAGTGTTTAATGGACACCATGTTTAATGTCTTGAGTTTTGACACTACATGCAACCAGAAACGATTACATTTAATTTGCGTTTTAATGTACCACAGCATTTATTCATAACTCAATTCAATCTTTGTAAACCGCATCCAGTTTTTGTATTGTTTTTTACATTTATACATTTCTGCTGTCAAACATTTTGAGAAAGCATAAATGCTTCAGCATAGCATATAAATTGTGAAGTTTTCTGAAAACCACTTTCTAATGACCAAACAACAGCTGAAAATCTCTGATGTCCTCTAGATCTGTTAACTGTGGTAACATCTTAACGCTTTTATATCCATCGTTTACTGCAAAGGTTCTTGTTCTGAAAGAATAAACACATGAGATGGTTGTATGTTTGTTTTATATTGTGCAATTGAATATGTGCTTTAAGAGTTTATTTTGCATATTTTTATGTCCGAGTACCTTTGTTGTACAAAGTTGATTTAAAAGTTGGATCAGTTTAATTGGTGTTGTACGACGGTCGTCTCTGCAACCAAAGTGTTTTGTTGTGTTGTATGCACTTGTGTGTTCGATTTTTCTGTTGCGTGAACATATTCAACATGTAAACTCATTGATTAAAAAAGAAATGTATCTTTGTAGTTATTGTTTCATTGGCTAAAGCGTTACACAGACCTGAATGCATTTTTTACAGTAAGTGTTTACAGTAGCTTTTGCAGAAGTTGTTTAACAGGAGCCGAAACCTTAAAGGACCCAGAATGTTTTGACTGCGATTATTCATCCAGGTTTGTGTGAGTTATAGGTCGAAATGTCTGCGAGTTTTTTGCCTTATCACAAATCATTGGCTTTGCTGCATGACAATGTATAAACTGTCACGATCTCACAACTGCAACCTCAAGTCACAGAGATTTCTCTTGTTTCGGTGTGTTAATCTGTGTTGCTCTGAGGCACGCTGACTGTTTCAAACATCTGCCTGTGGGCTTAAACAGAAAGATGCTTTAGAAAGCAGCTCTGATTTAATCTGTATTTCATGCTACAAACTTCATGACATGAAGGTTTACGTTGAGAGTTCGGGTAATGACATCATCTCTCACTCGATCCTCAGGGTGTCATCTCATGTCAACAAGCTCATGTTTCCTGATCCATGAATGTTCTTCTGTTTGTTTGTTGACTTTGCTCTTGTTTGTGCCGTGGTTTACTGACTTGCTCTGAATAAATATCATGATTGGTTTTGCAGCCGCTGTCTGTCTGCTTGTGTGCGAGAAGGAGGTTCATGCTGGTGTTGTCATTTCGGTTTGTTTGCTTTGTGAATCAGTGATGAAATATTTGTGATTGAAAACGTTCTGATATAAAAGGTTCATTTGCCATGAGATGTGAAGTCTTCACAAACTGCACAAAACGTGTATTTATACCACAACTCTGCAGTCACAACTAATTATTAGCCACTGAAGTGCAGCTAAAACACAAATTAAGATAAAACAAATAAACAACAAACAAAACAAAGAAGCAGAAATGTGCAGAAAGGTGCATTTATCCCCACGGTGTGGTTTTGTGACTATCCGGTGGTTTCTCATTGTTGAGTGCTGGTATTGTAAACAGCACACACACATTTACCTCGTGAATGTGGCAGTAATCTCTCTGTTGTTGTTGTGTTGTGTTTGACCCGCTCATAATCACTGATGCAGCAGGTCCGTTTAATCCTGTCCTTTATTGTTCCGGTAAGGAATGTCATCATTTCATTCTCATTCACTCTGCCCCTGTTTCTGTTTGACTCAAACCCGTGTATGTGTGTGTATGTATATGTCCACACAGGCCTGCCCAACACTGTGTTCCAGGTCTCCCTAATAAAGAAAATGGTCCGTAATCCTGGGAAAAGTGAGGATTTGGTCTTTTATAATCTGGTACCACAGATCCAGTGTCAGTGAATCCAGCTTTTGTTAATCAAATTTACTGTCTGAGGATTAAAGGGCTAAATAAAATCTGTCTGCATGTGTCAAAGATCTTTAGGTGCAAATCAATGAGCGCTTTATTAAATACATGTTTCATTGAGTTTGTCACTGTGTGCAACAAGGTTTATTTTTATCACAACAATTATTTTG
>JBAJNP010004974.1:0-30890 GCA_036877545.1 Yasuhikotakia modesta | reverse complement strand
TCCTTGTTCCTCTATTTATTTCAAATGTCTCGGTTACTCAACCACGGTACGTTTGCGTCTTTTCCTACCTTCAAATGTCACTAGAAACCAAATCAACATATATTGGTTGACAAACAACAAACATCGCTGGTGGCAACAGGTGAAAGCAAACAGAGATAGTAATGAAGTGACTCTGTTGCCCCGTGGCAAACATCTGCCATTGAACATAATGGCATTTACGCAGAAATATTACTCACTGCTGAAAGTCTGTCATGAGGAGAACAAAACACGTTTTGTTTGGGGTCTTTTGTCCGATTGTGTTGAACTACATTAAGTTTGTCGGATCACCTACCGTTTAAAACGCATTTGCGCGTCTTTAGCTTGCGTGTTACGTCACACGTGTTACGTAATCATCATGCTCGTGAATATGAATTAAGTGACGTAACCACTCGTCCCAATAAACTTTGCTGAAAAACAAGTAAAGCTGCAATTTGATTTTCATGTTTTCTGTGTGCACGTGGCTTTGTTGTTTCTATTATGTCTCTGTCTAATAATACAAGGAACTATTTACGCATGCGCGTATGTTCTGTTTACTGAAACTTTTATAACTGTGTGTTTGTTATAAAAGTTCGTGTTTTGTTAATAAAACATCGTCCAGCATTAAACAAAACTCAAAAAATACATTCTGAAGCCATAATGAACTTACTTCTCATTTAATCTCACTTAACTGCTTCAAATATGTTGTTTGTGGATAGTAAGGCGCTTAGTGTGTGTATTTCTGATAAATATACATACATATATTACTTATGAATGTTAAATTCACGTTCAGGTGGAAGCTTCAGATCAAAGGCATGCAGTCTAAATTCTCTGCTTAGCAGTCATAGCTTTGATGTTCCCTCACAATGGTCTCATTGTAGCTCACAGCACTTGTATAATGGCTATTTTTCTTCCTTTCACGCAATATTCTTATAGAATTAAACATATACTGTCAGCTGAAGAACAAAACATTGACTAAACTAAACTTAAGCTAATGCACTAATGAACAATAAACAGCTGAAGTCACATTAACTAACATAAAAAGATCAGTGCATTCTTCAAAAACATTTTGTTTTGTATTGTTAGTTCAAGTTAATGCAAAAAACTAATGTTACTTAACTAATGTTAACCTAATAAATGTTTGTTAATAAACTACCCTAATAAACTGCCTGTTGTCACTTTAAGAATAAAACGAAAACATATTCATCACATATATAATATACCATGCTAGTTATATTAGTATCATTTATGTCATCAGTCCATTAATAACAAAGTTTCTTTCTTTGTATTGGACAAGACTAACATGTTTAAACCCCCTTAATTAAATCTGGCCCCAGCAGAGTTTTTGAGCAAACTAATCTTACATACGAATACCATGCCAGAGTCTCGGTTTAATAAGTTATCGCATTATCACATGCTGATGTTGAATACCTTTAATAAATTCCTTAAACCACAAGTGATTATTGTTTTACATTATTTAATTATGACACTTCATCAGAGCCAAACACAGCATCTCTTGCCATCATTATGTATATTTATAAAGCACTCTGCAAATATTTCTATCTGAAACCTCTGAGTTACATTCATGAAGCTATAGCTGCTATTGACGTCAGTCTTGAATTTCTTAGGCATAAGTCATCAGTATTCTGAGACAAGGCCTGGTAGTTTATATGATGAAACAAGGTGTTTATGACATCTGCACCTGACCTTTAAAGTCATAGAAGAATTTGGCAATATTAAGGTCATGGTGACCCCAGCACAAACGCAACAACTACTGAAGACATGTTTTCTTTCAGTTGTGATGTTTCTCAATGTTTTTATGTAATAGTTCAAACATAATAGACACAAATAGGACATACACAAATGTACACGCACATATAAACAAATGCATTTTATCTGGTAACACAACAGACTCTGATTCCAGGATGGAATTCTTCATTCATTTTGTGGCTAAATATTTAGGTTTGATTCACACAACAGTTTTAATAAACCTGTGTCTAAAAACGTGACTACTCTAAATCACTTCACTTAACACACATCAGAATTTAATGTTGAATAACTGTTTTAGAAAAAAATGACATTTTTACACTGTCTTGATCTAACGCTGTCGTTCTAAATCAGTTTGAAACATCACAGATGCTGTTTCTTTTATTTGTAAAGGCTAATGATTTACTCTGAATTCATGACAGCATTTAATTGCCCTTCTACCACAGAGCTACATATACATGTCATTACGTCACTTACTGCACATTCAAACACAGCAAAGCTCTGACGTTAGCATCCTGTTGCTTAGGCAGAAACAGTTTGCATAACCATGCTTAACAATTTCCCTATATAAATTACTACTAAACTGCACACTATATATAAACCTATATGTGTGTGTGTGTATATATATTTATATAGTGCATCTGTAGTTAATCTATATGTGTCTATATAAATCTGTATATACATTCCATGCTTAATGAATGCCAGTATATATAAGCTATAGTGCTGTTATATTGTCTCATATATGTTTCGTTTGTGTTATAGGCAAGGAAGGTAAAGCATTCATACATTTTTTTAACATATCACTCTCCAATACTTACACTTTAATAAAAATATTGATCTGGAATATCTTGAGTTTACCAGCAAAAACCTGTTTAGACAAGCATTCAGGTCGGAATAAAGATTTCATGACTCCTCAGTCAGTTAATTCACCATGTTAAGTATCAGTCAACCACCACTTGTCAAAATACATGGTCCAACCCTTTATGAAACATTTGTGTAACACGATTACGTCATCTTTAGTGTATCAATTATATATTTATTTATCAGTTTCAGCACAACATCAGTTTGATGCTTTATCTTGACCACAGTGAATGAGACGTCTTTTATCAAAAAAGCTAATATCTTAACCATGCTTTATTGTTTTTTAATGCTGAAAAACAAATGTCCATAAATAGCTTAATTCTTGGGTCAATAAATAAATACATAAATAAATATAATCATCAATGTCTTTAACAAACAGACTGTGTCAGAGTAAGTCCAGAGAGACCTTTCTTCAGACACTGGAGATGGTATGTACACTGAAGGTCTACACAGTTCATGTCAGGTGAGGAGGTGTGGATTCTCAGCAGGGCTGGTGCTGTTAGCACGACGTGAAGGTCTTCCAGAAGAAGTTTTTGCAGGGGGCTTTGCGGTCGCGCTGCGGGAGCTGTGATAACCGGTTGTAGACGGCCCGTTCCTCCAGACGGGATTCCAGGGGCTCCTCCACATCCAGCGGGAGCGCCGCTATCTCTCCGGGGAACACGCTGTTATCAACTCCATCCAACAGCCCGGAGACCAGCTTCAGAATCAGCTCCTTACGTTCTTTACTCAGCTCCTTAAATAAGAAGATTCAACGATTTCAAACAGGCCAATTCCAAATACAAAGTGTGCTATTATGGAAATACTATTAGTACCAGTGCTAATATTAGCTAGAAACCATTTGGAACAATTACAGAATGCAAGTTGAACATCAAGACAGAAATTTGAGTATTTGATTGTAAAATTCATAAAAAAAGAAAGAAAGAAAGAAAGAAAGAAAGATAAAAACGAACGCTGAACGCTGAAAACAAACCAGACAAACACGTTGATTGCGGCGGGAACATCTGGTACAAAGCTTGCGCCTGGCATCCACTCACCCTACTGTGTGCTGGGCTCCTCTCCTCCACTGGAAGTAACGCTGCAGCCCTCACACTGTACAGCACCAGCAACAGAGACACTAGGCTTGCCAAAAACTGCATACTGACCAAACCGTGAGCGAGGAGAAGCTAAAGCGTGCAAAGCTCAGTCTGAGAAGAGAAACGAGAACTTCAAAGTGGATGTAGCTCCTGGTGCAGAGTTAAGCTGGAGAGATCTTGGACTTGGAGAGCTTCAGGTGCCGGAGTCTTATATAGCTCCCCTTCCAGTCTCTCCTGACGTAGCGGTTGGAGGATGGTTGGGGAGAGGGGTGGGGGTCTCTGTGGTGGGAGGCTTAGGAAGTGACAAAAGCATTGAGTAGTTAACCTCCCAACAAACCAGACGTGATGCTGGTGGGATGGAGTGCGACACCACGTTTACGTCACGGCTCTAAAAATGTTCCTGATTTCAGTCAAAGCGGAGGCAAGGAAATAACAGTGATGATGATGAGTTTACGGATAACGCAAAAGTGATTATGAAAAGTTCTCGTATTGTTTATGCTAATTATAATTTACATCTATGTAGAGCGCAGTGACGTAAAGGAGTGAAACACAGTTTAGGAAGTACGGCAGCCCAATGCACACTGTAATTATGTGATGTTCTCACTCAGTGGTATTGTGATATCAATACTGTGTCTTAGCGAGAAATCAAACTAACCTTTTATGCCGTATACAGTCTGCACCCGTTCCAACATGTAATTAATCACAACTCCTCCTCCATCAGACTGACATCGAACTGTCTGGCACCTGGAACAGCTGAAGAAAATGTCTTTATGGTTTTCAAGGAAAAAGATGATGTATTTGATTCACATTGAATAACAAATTTTGAGTCTTTTATCCGACTAAATATCCCACCACACCAGAATATGCCAGTAAAAGGCAATAGAGCAGTAAATATATACCACTGCTGTGTTATAACCTAAAGCTATACTGACGATGTTGAAAGATTGAATTGTAATGTTAATGTCTATACAAGCTATTTTGATAAACTGTAAAAACTTCGTATTAATATTGAAAAATTGCTGCCTTAAATATTAAGACAAAGTTACAACCTGCATTGACCATTTCTGTTTCTCTAACAACTTTGAGTTTCTATAGCTTAACTTCTGAAGAAGAAACATTTTACATTCATGACAAAATATGAAATTATTCATATTTTGCTGAATAATTTAACAGGTGTTAAAAAACTGAGTAAATGTGATTATTATTATTAATATGTTCATTCATATTGACATATTAGGGCCAGGACAGCTTTCCTATATTCATTCAATGTACAATGTGTAACCCAACTAATAGTTTAAGGTTGAAAGAATGTTTCCCTAACATTTCCGTGAAGTTTAAGTTATATAAGGAAATATTAAATATAACCCTTGATATATAATAATGAAAGACTTAAACCAACGTTACTGCAAGAACGTTTCTGATCACTTTGACTGAACGTTGACTGGACGTTCTGGGAACGTTCTGGGAAAGTGTTGAATGAAATCAGAAAGATGAGTTTCTTGCAAACAACGGGAAAGGTGAAAATGAAACGCGTGTTGTCATTGACTTATGAGGCGGATCTCATTCAGGTCAGCGTTCTGGCTCCCGCAAGACGTGAACGACTCTTTGGATATTCATACACACATCCCGACTAAGTTCTCGTAGCTAGAAGCCCTAAAACACCCGCTTTAGCCCATTTTTCACAGCAGACAGATATGGACAGAGTCCAGAGCCCGAGGCTGTGTAAAGATTAACGCCGGGTTGGGATGAGTCGCCCCTGGCCGCGTGTTGATCGAGTCCGTTTGAAGAATTCATGCCAATTGACCGCTTCCAAACAAACCCAGCGTTCATCCCAATCCCACTTTAAACGTATCTGTGGCGTCAACACATCCTCCTGTTGTCTCTGCGGGGTTTTGATGACTTCATAATTCCTGCTTTGAGGATAAACGTCATATGCATGCATTAAAAATAATATGCAATGACATAAATATTATATGCAATAATGAAAATAATATGCAATGACATAAATATTATATGCAATAATGAAAATAATATGCAAGGACATAAATATTATATGCAATAATGAAAATAATATGCAATGACATCAATAATATATGCAATAATGAGAGTAATATGCAATGATATTAATAATATATGCAATAATATGCAATAACGAAAATAATACGCAATGACAAACTTTTGATATCTTACGTAATCTTAGGTAAAACCTTACGTCACTACGTACAGACAGACACACGATTAGATAATTGTTAGAAATTAATGAGCAATTTATGAAAAACTATTTTTATCATATTTGTTCATTATAAATAGTTCTGATGACTTATAAATGTAGTTTAAGTTAATAAATCTTGATACTCTTTACAAACAAGTGAAGTTTATTTCATACAGTCACGTTTGCAGCTCGACCTTAGTTTAAGGAAATGACGCCATCTAGTGGTTAACGCACTTTACATCACTTACATTTGTTTTCGAGAACCTTTTTTATTATTTCAAAACAATTTGTTAAAGTCGAAAAATGAAATGTACACTAGGAAAATGGTAAACGGACAGATAAACCCTTCGATTCAGTAAAACCAAACAATACAAAACTACTCGCCTTAAAAGAGATACGATCCTAACTACCTATTAACAAACACAGTTAATAATCTTATGTCGTACAAGGAATATACCTTTTCATAACCCTATAATCATATTCAACATTAAGACAATATCTTATTAGACTTCCAGCATCTTGAACTGACATTATTCCACGTTAAAAATGCCTGCAAATCATCCAGTCATACAGATTCCATTGACCAGAAGCATACATTTGTAATACATTATAGCATACCACTCAAAAGGCCTGCATACAAAATACCTATTTGCTCTACACAAATCACACCAAGGGCTCACGTAAAAGACTCATGTAATGAGTTACAGAGTTATTAATGAGAGTCAAACCACCCACAGAAATCCTATACAGCCCGAGAGCAAACGTTTATGTTTTAAATACGTTTAACTACTACGGGTACCATAGTTAAATCAAAGCAAACATTTCTGAGGGCCTGTTTAAAATACTTTAATTCGTTTTCCATTTTGTTTGGTAACCATTTACCGCTGACAAACTGACCAATAATACCTTTATGCTGCATGTTAATACAATATGTACAATTGTGGGGTTACAGAAAGCCTTCAAAGGGTTTACAAAGAATAAACACACAGGTTATATGTTGATTCCTACCAGCAGAAATTCAAGAACCTGACATTTACCTTTCCATGGGTTTATTTCTTTAAAAATAGGCTTTTTAAATCTAGTGGGTGATGTTTAGAAGAGCCAAGATGGAACATTATGTCAAGTCGTAAGAAAAAGATGGTGTGAACGTATTGTAAGACTATAGAACCTGTTTCAATACATGCATGATTGTCTTTTTGTACACTTTAGAGAGTTTGAGGTGGGCAGTAGGTGGGCGTATTGTGAAAGGAGACGAAAACAACTCATAAGACTTGACAGAAGTACTGACAGGACTAGGCAGGGATATAAAGCGTTTCCACTCTAGCAGTCCGTTGACCAATCAGAAGCGGAGACCCGGAGTGAGAGGTACTGCAGCTGTGGTGAGAGTTGAGTCTGCTTTCACAGAAGGCAGCGCGATACGTAACGGCAACCGTGAAGCTATTTACGCTTCACTTAGTACCTGCGTAAAACAGGATTAACAGCGTTAAAAACTAAACTAAAGACTGAATGTCTGAATACATTGTAAACAAAAACACCAAACAGATTCTCACCTTTCTGGCAAATTCTGGGAGAATAAATGCAGCACGGTGGATTTCAGGATTGTAGTATTTCAGGTTCATGCTCTCGATTTCGTCCCTTACTAGTTCTCGCACCGGTTCACGGAAATTCGTTTCCTGCAGAAAACACATCTGGATGAAGGAACAGCGAAATAGAAGCTAGCAAAATAAAGGCAGAACGGATGAAAGAAAAGTTTACCGTGTTTTTACTGCAAAGCATGAAACCGATTTGGCCACTGGGGTAGGTCGGGATGGTGCAGTAGGCATAATCCACCACAGGAAACAGAGTCTTACAGAAGGTCCGCATTTCCTTGATAAGCTCCAGATGCAACCACTGACACTCTCCTGTGAGATTCCAACCCAAAATTAAACACATGCATGTGATTGAATGAATATTTTGGAGAAGAACAATGATATTGACCTTGACAGCAAAGAATTCCTCCCTCACACAGCGCAGTTTTCATGAGTTGATAGTATGACTCCTTGAACAAACTTTCAGCTGGACCTGCGAGAGAACGAGATGAATCACAAACAAACGAAAGTTATTCTGAGACTCGATGGCCAAATGGTGGTTTACCAACGCAAGACAAAAATTCAAGGACACATGTAAAGATGCGTACCGACAGGATCTGAGGAGTCTGTGATGATGACGTCAAAGGCATCCTGATTCTGTTTCATAAACTCGAACCCGTCACCGACGTTCAGAGTGAGCTTGGGGCTAAAGAATCCTTTCGCCATTCCAGGCAGGTACTTTTTGGAGACGTTTATTACATCCTGTGGGGAGATGTACTCCGTGGAATTGATCAACTTGATAAAGGCATGGAACATGTCTGAAGGCAACATCTCACCATATAGAGTTCAGAACTTTGTAGAATAAGTGGTGAGAGAAGATACAACTCAATACAAACCTCGTCGATTTCGCACTGAACCACCGACTCGACCAATGGATGCTTCACCACCTCCCTCAGGACTCCACCATCTCCTCCACCAATGATGAGAACCTGAGAGAGAGAACATTTAAAGACCATCATTATCTGCATGAAAAACCCAACCAATGAAAATATCCAGTGTTGATGTAGCTCAACTTGAACAGCATTGCGTTAGCAGCACAAACATTGTGGGTTCAATCCCTGGGAACACATATACTGATAAAATGTATGCCTGGAATACACTGTTAGTCTATGTCAATAAATAAACATAAATGCAATGTAAATAAAACCAAATACCTTCTTGGGGCAAGGGTGACAGCATAGAGGTAGATTGGCAATCATTTCCTGATAAGAGAATTCATCTCTTTCTGTGCACTGAATGACTCCATCCAAAACAAGCACATTTCCATACGTTTTACTGTATGAAGACAAACAGGTTCATTGTGATAGATTGTATTGCACAGACCAAAGCAATCGATGACAGAATGGTGTACAGGATACACACAATTTAATCAAATGCACAGGACCTCAAATGCACTGAAAGTGACTGAACAGACGTAAATGAAAAATCAAAAGGGTATTTTTGGGTACAGAAAGCACTCGAGCATGTGGCCTTTTACATGACAGATCGGTGTGACTCTGTCATGATCGGACTCACTGCAGTATCACGTTACCTATCAGCTAACATGCTTTTTATTAGCTATTGCTTTAACTGAGTTTCACAACAGAGTACAGTTTTCTACCCTGTTTGACAAATCCTACAATACGAACCACCAGGTGTGTTTCAATATCATACATGCTGTCAGATGATATATAAATACAGATAGATAAATATACTTTCACTAGCATTCTTCACACAAACCACACAGCACCACCTCATTGAAAATTCCTATTAATTTAATTGAATAGGGTTACATGCAACAAAATGTGTGAATCGTAAATAAAATGTCGAGCTATTAAACGATGCTGTAATTCACTCTGAGTGAATACAAAGTCGATTTCATAAATGCTCAAACAGAAAGTACAGTGTTTGAATATCCAAATCTCAGTGCCACGCCATGCATACAGTGAGCTATGCGGTTAGCAAGCTAGCTGTAGCCACCCACACCGCAAGACACCCTAAAGAAACAGCAATATCTATTAGCTGTGGGTGTGGGGAACGAGTTTTGTTCATGCACTGATACAAAAACAGAAAGTAGACAACGCAAGCTCATTTGATCCACTTCACACCTATGCTTACCTTTTAAACACCATCACGTCCTGGAACTTTGACTTTTTATGATACAACACTTCCTCCACTTGCAGACTCATCGCTTGGCCGGGCCATAACGTGCACGTTTCGGTGAACCATCCGTCTTTGATGCTGTCCATTGCCGCGGGTGCCGAAACCTAAAAGCCGGTTGAGTTAAATAGTCTGATCAAACGCTGCAAGGAGTTGCCGGAGATCTTCAGGGTCTATTGACACGTTGGGCGTGGTCTGAAGTGCAACCAAACGTAAGACGTAAGAAGCAACCAATAAGGCGTCGTTAAAACGGGGGCGGGGCTTAACGCGCAGCCGTCGGTGCGAGCAAGTTTGGTTCTGCGCTGGCGTGGACGAGCCCACGTGAAACTTCGGTCTGTGTTAGTTTACCGCATGTGGGGGGTTTAATGTCAGCTTAAAATGTGTGGTTGTGTCCTGGTTTGTCCGTATGTGAATTCGTATATGAATAAATGTATACGTTTCGTTGCCACATTTATTTGCCTTGATCCACGTAACACAGCGTGTTGCACGAGCAAAGCATTAGACGGGTTGCAAACGTCACTTAACACGAGAAATGAATAAATAAATAAATACAAAAAAATCGGCCATTCCTCATTGTAATGAATGAACGAATCGTCCAAAAGGCAAAATAAACAACCAAGGTGTTCCGTGTTGACATTTTAAACATGCTGTGTAACGTTATACGAGCCATTACGCAGCAATGACATTGCAAACAACACCACCAGTCTGTCCAGTTTACCTTAACTAAATTACATAATAATTATTCACAGAACAAATACATCTAGTGTACACCAAATACACCTAGTTGTACATCCATGCATACTACCCAGCTAACAAGTAACAAGTAAGGATGCTTCCTTAACATTTCCATTAAGTTACATAACTTAAAAATATGACAGACATGTTATTTTTTGGTTATAAATTGTTTCATGATTATAAAACAACTAACATCTTGAAACACAGGACATATAGCCTTAAACATACTAACATTACTGCAAAAACGTTTTAATTACTTTCTGAACTTTAACACAATGTTAGCCAACATTCTAAAAACGTTCTTTTACTGTTAGCTGGGTATCTGGAATACATTAGGCAACGTTCTGTAATGAAAAGATTGATGTAACCCTCAAATTACTATAACGTTGTTGCTCACACTCTCTGTTGTTCACCTTTGTCTACCAACACAAAGGAAAACCACTTAATCATTGGGATTAGGATTGGCATCCGGATACTGGGAAAGGTCAAAGGTCAGCACCTTACTTATGACACAGTCTCCTTGCTGCAAATAAATGAAATGAGAGTTTATCATTTTCAATCAATGCTAAAAATACATGAAACAAATTTTTATAAAATGTATTAAAATGTTTTCAAAAAATGTAAGCATGTTTTCAATAATGTTAAAGCCAATGAACTGTCTGTGTTTACTACTTTATATTGTATGGCCCTTTGTTAAAATACAAACCTCAGGGTAAACGCCGATAAGAGAGTCTGCTTTTGTGTAAAACTCCTCTTTGAGAGAGATAACAATGGCCTGGAAATTCTGGACTGACTGGTCTTTTATGTAGTTTGCCACCTGCAGAGTGAAAGGTAAAAACATGTTTATTTTGATGTGGTTGAGTTCTGAGGTGACCTCAATCTGTGCATTTGGAAAAGGCCTGGAGTTAAAGTGACACAGACCTTGCCTATGTTGGTGTTGTCCAACGCCGCATCAATTTCGTCAAGGACGAAAAAAGGCGCAGGCTTGTAGCTACGAGGGAAGGAAAAATCAGTATTCAAATCTGCAGACAAAACACGTGGAATAAAGTGAGATTTCTGCACCTGTGAATGGCAAAAAGAAGCGCTAAAGCTGCAACTGTTTTCTCCCCTCCTGATAAGTTGTCCATGGGTCTGAATCTCTTCCCTGGAGCCACACAGTTATAGTTAATTCCATCTAAGTAAGGTTCCTCCGGGTTCTCTGGCCCCAGGAATGCCTAATAAGGTACAGAACATTCCAAATGTTACTGATTCATGATAAAAAAAAAAAAGGAAAAATAGATCATGTGATTTTCAACTAACTTGATGGATTTATGTTGTTATCGAAAAAAGATTTGAGAGGGTTTGTATTAACCTGTGCGCTGCTATTGCGAGACAGCGCTTTGTAAATCTCATCAATGTTGGTGGCCACAGACTCAAAACAGGCGTTGAAGCGGTCAAATCTCTCCTTTTTAATTTGTTCAAAAGCCTGTTTGGCTTTCTTCGCTCGTTTCCGGGCAGCTTCAAACTCTGTAAGGCACAACAACAACATGTACAACGTGTAATTGTTAGTAAAACGTTTTAAAATACCACACATCACTAAGAATAAGGGCTACTCACCTAAACGGAGAACGTTCTGCAAAGTTGGCCAGTGTTCTTTAAAAATTCTCTCAATACTGTCTCAGTAATGTTATAGAACATTTTTAATGCTATTTATTGTATATTAAAATGTACACTCTTAAGTTGTTAGTGGAATGTTTAATAAACATTACAGAGCATTCAAACATTCCTAGAAGTTCCTAAAACATTTGAACATTTTTGTTACTTAATGGAAATGTTCCTAACCTAAAACTGTTAGCTAGAGCACATTTTATCTAGACTGTGTTATGAAGGTCACATGACCAGATGATTCTGGCCTCACCATCACTGGTCTCCTGGAACTTATCGCGAACACTCTCCAGTTTCTCCATAGCCTTCATGTTAGGAGCACTGATTCTCTGCAGGATGCTCTGCTGCTCGTTCAGCCTCTGCTGTAGAGTGTTCATCTCAGCCTTTATCTCCTCTTCTGACAGAGCGTCCTGCAAAAAGGATTCACGTTGCTTTTGATTCTTCCAGTTTCCCTGGTAAACAACTTCACCCTATTTTGTTCATTTAAGCTACCTTCAGATCTTCATTCAGGTTACTGTAGTCGATCTCTATCAGGGCCTCCTTGGCATGAACAGAGCTGGAAGCTTTTGGACTGCTGATGGAATCCTCAACTTGAGAGCTTCCCTGCATGGAGAGATGCAGATGTTGAGGTGCAACCATCAATGCATCGATGCATTCACTGTATCAACGTGTGAATGAAAACATGCATGTGTTTGTCCGCACCTCCCCTTGGCTTATATCATCCATGGTTCCTGATTTGAGGGGCAGTTTGATGTCTTGCATCTTGCAGGCTTGCAACAAATTGTGCCTGTCGCTGCGCTTCTGTTCCAGTTTGGTCTCAATGGCCGTCACTTCCTTCTGCAGCTGGGTTAACTCTCTAATATTAAAATAACATTACATAAATGTAAAATACAACGTTACATTACCATTGCATTCATGTGACAGAATCTATTGAGGATATGAGAAGATGGAAGATGAAGACATGGTTTGTCTCTAACTTGTTTGCAGATCCAAGCTTCTTGCGGATCTCCTCCATCTCTCGGTTCTTGTCATTGACCTCCCCTTTCTTAGTTAGATGTTGGTTCTTCAGGTCCTGCAGCTGTGCCATCGTTTCATCAATGATCTTCATATGTCTGTGTTCTTCCTGAGGTGATGTGAAATGACAGAACATCCATTAGAATTTATTCTGCATATATTTAGCTTTCTATGCCAAGAGCCACGCTTGCCAAGACGTATTAGTTAGGCAAACTCAACTGACAACCACAGTGAGCTATTTCTAATTATTTCTTTCTCAGCTATTCTTCCCAGCACTTTCTATTAAGTTATACAAAATGTTATTTTCAATATTAAAAATGTCCAGTTTTTTTTAACGTTGCATTAACATTATTGCTGTGTTGAAAGAATGTTTGAAAACATTTCACCAACAACTAGAATGCTAATAACAATTAATGCTACTTAATGCTAACAATAATTACTGTTACTGCAAGAACTTAGAAGACTCATCTGGGCTGTTACCTTTTTAAGTCTTTCAATCTCATTTTCATCTTTCTTTACGGTCTGCTCCCACATCATCACCTTCTCCTGGTCTTCCTTCAACTGGATCTTCTCATAATCAAGCTGGATGGCCAAACGGGTCTTCTGGGTTTCAAACTCCAACCTGAATTGAGTTTATTGCCAAAGCTAAACTAAAGCACAGGCAGTCAGAAACTGATACACTGTCCTTCTAGCTTTAAGAAGTTTACCGTTTTTTGGCAATCTCATTTTGTCTCTTGACCTTTTCCTCCTCAAACTCTCTGATATTTCGCACACCGATCTCCTTGCAGAACTCAACAAAGACCTCATCCTCCACCTATTTGCACATGTAGAAAAGAATTATTGTTAAATGATGTG
This sequence comes from Yasuhikotakia modesta, assembly GCA_036877545.1. Taxonomy (NCBI): domain Eukaryota; kingdom Metazoa; phylum Chordata; class Actinopteri; order Cypriniformes; family Botiidae; genus Yasuhikotakia; species Yasuhikotakia modesta. Next base: position 16,947 of record JBAJNP010004974.1, on the reverse strand, counting down.
GTTACAATTCAAAGCTGACTGTATTATAAATCTTCTCTAATCTTACCAGGTTCATGCGGTCTCTTAACTCTGTAATGTCCCTCTCTCGTGATTGGATGATTCTTTTGATGTCATTGATTCGTGGGCCAAAATTAGCCAGTTCACTCTCCAACTTTGATTTCTCCTAAAAAGGACATGATTTACAATTATAACCCTGAAGACACCATAATCAGGAAACCATCACATTTTTCTATACTGCAATTTCTGGACTTTTATCAGGCGTACCTGCATGTTGAGAGAGAGATGCCGAGTTTTGGTTTGTTCCAGATCACTTTGAGAGTATTTCAGCCTCATCTGCAGCCCGTGAGCCTGAGACTGGACCTGTCTAAGTTCTGCCTCCTTCCTCTTTGCCTTCATTTGCTCCTGTGAAGTCAATAAACAATGATAAACAACAAACCAAACAAGATATTAAAATGCTTCTAAAGTAATGTAAAGCTGTGAAGATCTACAGTTCGAAGTTCTTCTGAAGTTTGTGTTTCACCTTCAATTCCTCTGTTAATTTCTCTTTCTTTTCCTTAAGTTTGTCCACAGCTTTCTCATCCCAGCGCCGGGCCTTTGCTTTCAGGTCACTGGCTCCTCCAGAGATCACACCAGACTTTTGGAAGAGAGTTCCATCCAAGGCCACGGTCTACAAGGAAATAACATAAAACAGAAAGTAAACAGTCTGGACAAGATGAGTGCCTCTCAAAACTCAAGCTGATGCTTCCTCATTTCCTTGTTCCTCTGTCCTCAAGCCTTTGACCAGAAACCGATCAAAGGCGGCCATCTTGATGGACACCTCATTCCACCATGAGGAACTGAGGAACGAGGAGGTTTTTGAGGTGTCATGAGTGAGGAAATAAAGGTGTATCATATGCTGAGATGTTTTTGGCCCTTCACATCCTAAGGGGGGGGGAACTAAGATGCAAGAAAAAGAAAAAAGGTTGCACAAATAAGAACAGCACCTAATCAATATCTTGTTATGGGCTTTCCACAGAAGTTTGAAGCTCTATGTACCTTGTGACGGTAGGGTCCTCCAAAGGCAATTCTGCGAGCGTCTTCCACGTTCTCACACACTAGAGCATTCCCACAGGCATACTGGAGAGCTTTCTTTATGTGTGGAGGCTCATAGCGGATCACATCAATCACAAGCTTTGCCCCCCGGAGCTCTCTCAGTTTCTCATCTGTGGGCTTCACCTTTGGGGAGAAGACAGAGAGAACATGAAACAGATTTACCAGCTGATAGGGAACAATTGCATAATGTTGGCTAATGTTCTCCAAACGTTCTCTAAAAGTTATCAAAAATGTTCACACAGTAATGTTGGTGGAACTATTTTAGTATGTCAAAATGTTTATTTAAGTAGTTTAAATTTTAAATTTTTCAACATTTTAAAATGTTTTTAAAACCAAACTACAGTAACACAGCATCTAAAAAATAGATGACATGTCTAGAACGTTTAAAATAACGTTTGTAATGTTTTTGTTTCTAAATGGAAACATTAGGTAAACATTCTTCAAACCTAAAACCATTAGCTAGGTCCACTGGCTTCCTTAATACTCTTCACTCAGCCTCCCAAAGGAAACCTCAAACCACAGGAAGCCACAGAGCTCTTCAGACTAATAAATGATTTATTAATATCTGTCTGTACCTCTAAATAGTCAAGAGGCAGAAAGGTCTCCGGTTCTCCTCTTTGCTCTTTGATGTACTGGATGCAATCTCTTCCCGTCTTCTCTGAGTCCACAATGATGGCGTCCATGTTTTTTCCCAGGACTTTGGTTACAGCAATCTGGTATTTCTTCTGGGTGGGCTGGCATAAGTCGATCAGTCTGCCATACTGATTGGACAAAGATTTTAATATGGATTTTAAGAAAGATTTAAATCCAGGCAAAGAAATAAACTGGACAAAGATTTCTGAGGGCATTTTCCAAGCTTCTGTTCCAAGCTTGAAACAGATCTGTGTACACGGACAGTGACTCACCACTGATCCAGGGTAAAGCCGTTTAATGCTCTCCATTATTTCAGCCTTGCGCTGTTGACGGCTGTTTTCCTGCCTGTCAATACGAGCATCTCCAAGTTGCTCCATCACCTGTGAGCAGAATCATTGATACAATAAAAACACACTATTGGTTAACTTACCTTTACTAAGCTGGTAGGTATGTATGTGTGTTACTATGAAAGTGAGTTATCACCTGGTTTAGCTCCATGTTTATCTCATCGATCCTTCTTTTGGCGAGCTCCACTTCCTCAGTTAACTCCTCTTCCATTCGCCTCTGTTCATCCAAAGACTGTCTGATGACAGAAAAAAAGAGATATAAATTCAATCTCTTCTAACCAGGAAATATAAGGATGAAATGCATACACAATATATAAACATGCATGAAGCTGTAGTCTAAAATAGGCTGTGGTTTTACTGTGATACAAAAAGCAATATGAAAAACATTTATTCATAATAACCTATAAAGTAATTTAGGCAAGTAGCTATGACTGCTTATGGTTGCCAAGCAACACATTAGAAAATTAGCAAAACTATTAATTTTATAATGATATTTAAATCACCTGCTGGTTGCAATATAATCCTCCAGTTTTTCAATGCGCTTCTGGTTTTCCTCGATCTCTCGAATCTTCTGCTTGATTTTGGCCTGCAATGCAAAAATTAAATCTTTCCACAACCCAACTACTGTTCAGCTACAAAATATAGTTTGTATTGATTCCATGCAGTACCTCAGTCTCAACCTTCTTCCTCTCCTCCAGATCCAGTCTGTCCTGGTCGGCCTTTTGGTCCCTGTTGAACTTCTCCAGCTCCTGCGCTAAGGTAGCTGCCCGCTTACTGGCCTCCTCTTTAAGCCTGTGATACTGTTTCACCTGCAGGAACAGCACAAGCGTAACATCACACTGGAGTTCAAAAACATGCTTTTATTCCTTATATAACCAGATCAGACGAGCTCAGGCTCAAGTTAACCTGGTTCTCCTCCAGCGTCAGATCCTGGCCTTGACTCTGAGCCTCCTCCTCCATCCGCTCCTCAAACTCCTGTCTCGCCATCTCCACAGCTCCCTGCTCGTGGTCCAGCTCCTCTATGTCTGCTTTACGTTTCTTGTACATTTTCTGAGCGTTCTGCAAGGATTTCCGAGCAACCTCTAATTTCTTGATCTTATGGGCTGTGTTCTCCTTGGCTTTGATGTACTGTGGCCGTTTCTGGTTGAGCTCAGCATCCTTTTCTCTGGGGTGGTAAAACAAGCACTGGTTTGGTAAACCCTCCTTAGTGTGTCTTAGTTATCTGAAGGTTAGTTTATTATAGCTAATTATAACACTTGTGGTCTGAGACAACACTGAAGAACACATTTAAAGATCTATATTTCTATGTGAACTTGGAAACAACTTTAAACATAGTAAAATATTGTGACGTTTAAGTAACAAATTTTCTATTTTGGCTTTTGGGACTCCATATCTTTCTGATCAAATAAATCTTACATTAAAATAAAACAGATACATTTCATGTTTACAATAAAACACTCTCTCTCACTTGATCTCCTTCTCCACGTTCTGCTGATCCCTCATCATTCTTCCCAACTCTTTCTTCTTTTCCTTCAGTTCTTCCTCCACGTGATCCATCTTCTTCCTGTCCTTCTCGATTTCTCGGTTGCGCTGGGACAGCTCTCTGTTCAGTTTCTCTATCTCTGCTTCATTATGGTAGAGTTTGAAGAGCTGCAACTGAACGTGAGCCCTGACGACCTCGTCCTTCAATCTCTGGTACCTCTCAGCCTGAACGGAGAGCAAAAGTCTAGCTCCAACCATTGAGTAACTCATCTTTTCCAATTAGGCATGAATATTGAGATCTTCTTACCTCCTCTTTTTCCTGCTTGGCCTCTTTGCGCTCTGCGGCGATGTTTTTCTTGCGATGATAGTTGAACTGCGTGTCTTCCTCGGCTTTGATCATCTCTTTCTTTCTGCGGTCGTACTCTTGGGCCAGCTCACCAGAGCGAGAGATCTCCTCAAACAGGGCAGTTCTCTCCTTAGGGTTCTTCATAGCTATGGACTCCACTGCACCCTACATGAACGAAACGGACCATTAGAAAGATAACTACATCCCAACAGGTCTCCTTTGTGTTGATTTTTCTGTGTTGATCTGTTCATACCTGGAACACCAGAAAATTTCTGGCTTTGATAAGGATCCCGAGTTTCTCCAGTTCTTCACTGTAGTCGGACAGTCCGACCACCTTAGTGTTGATTCGGTACTCCGAGGAGGAACCTGAAAGCACACCAATACTGCTTATATACTGCTGCTCCTATATGCACAATTCTTTACCACGTGAATAAAACAGCATTTTATTTACCAATGATGACCCGAGTGAAGGTGCATTCGTCTCCGTTGTCCTCGCAGTACATCATGCTTACAAACGCGCGGTTCGCTGCCGGTTTCCCCACCGGCGCTCCATGAATGAGATCTTTCAGTGTTTTAACACGCAGGTTACTGGTCTTCTCCGCCAGTACAAAACTGATGGCGTCCATTAGGTTTGATTTACCTGGATTTTGGTGAACATGGTGCCGTATTGAAAGCTCACAACTGTTGCTCTGCTAAATGATATTAATGCACGAACGTGCAGAAGGCGATATTTAGCCATAGCGTTTCATGCAAACATGCAACAGCCGTGCATCGGCACCATTGAAATGGAGCCACACTTACCAGATCCATTTGGACCGATTATTGCTGTAAATTTGTGAAACGGGCCGATTATTTGGCGACCTTTGTAAGATTTGAAATTTTCGATCTCGATCAGTTTTAAATACCCCATGACATCTGTGATGTTTTTTACAGAGACGTGACAGATTTAACCCTGTTATACGGTTTTATACGGTTTCTACAGAAGCCAAAAAGACGTAAAACGTAACATCTAAAGCGCTGCTCACAACAATAAATTATAATCCTAACATCCAGTGCAAATAAAGGTCCAGACACGCCCCCCATCCTACACCAAAATGCATCCATAATAAAAGTCCTAAAGAAAAATAAAACAATATTTATATGAAATGAATGATATATTTATACGATGCAATGATTCATCTTACGCTGAAATGAAAGCGATATAATGGCAGCATATTATAACATCCTCATATATTCTCAGGTAGCTGTTCGCGGTACTGAAATCTGTTATGCAGCTTTAAATGTCCGCCTAAATCAAACCTTTGGTTGGACTAAAACATGTAAGAATGATGTTTATTTGCCCATATTAATATTAACAATATATGCACGTTAAACCATGTGGTGGGCAACGGTTACCATGGTAACGCCAGTCTGCGCTTTAAATACAGAGGAAGCTGGACACAATGCAATTCGTGTAAATGTAATATCCAGTAACATGTTTTTTTATTAATTTACATTTTACTTTTATTAATTTACAAAACAAGCCCAATATATGAACGTTCACCGACAAATGCGACCCACACGTGGCGCCAGATATTAGTAAGAGGCTACACAGCATCAGCAGTGTTTCCAATGTTTCACCAGATTGATGGTTTACATCTTAGAAGTCTGTCTTAAACTTATACGTGTGATGTATGGGTTGGTAATGGGTTGCTGAGAGGCAGTGGGTATGGCAGAGTGTGTGTGTGTGTGTGTGTGTGTGTGTGTGTAAACCAGCAGGGACCTTGTGGAAAATGTCCTTAAGGCAAAACAACTGGATGCCCTACAGGAAGCGTGTGCAAGAGTTTCACCTGTTGCTGCTACAACTAAACACAGATACAGGCAGAGAGGATGCAAACTAGCCCTGCATTATTAATGATGGCAGTCCTTTGTGTTTTATTTTTACTTAGTCATTTAAACATTAAAGCAATTGTTCTCTCCTAAATAAACATTCTGCTTTCATGTACCAACCCTTATGCGGTTCTAAACATGTTTGGCTTTCTATTTAACCGTGAAACACAGAAAATACACAGAAAGTACAAAAAAGTACAGATATGTATTCTAATGCATTATGATATAGTTTGGTGAAGACCAGGAAATAAATGTAATTATTTTCTATGAAAATCTCCACACTTTTTACACATTTAAATGGTCCCAGTGGGTAAAATACACAGGTTTGGAAAGACAACTTTTCATTTTTAACTGTTGCTTTAACATTCACAGAAGCTCCATAGATTTAGCATTTAAAGACCAAAAGGTCACGGTGACCTCTGAACTCCGCATGCAGGAAGAGGAATAAAAAAGGGGAGGGAGCGACACGAAAAGCTGAGGAAAGAGGGAGAGGTGCGGTACATGGTGACCTTTGACCCCCTGACCGAGCGACCAGACGCTGTAAAGAGAATGACAGAATTCTCAGAGGGTTCGAGAATCCTGCCCGGCCGTGACCCCCGACAGCTCGGCAACATCCACAGACAAAGAGAGACAATGCTGTGAGGAAGAGGTTTCTAACACTCACATATATCTGCTGCCCTTTGAGCTTGCAGTTATTACATGTTTTTATGATCATTGTAAATGTAATACTCTTCTTTAGCACTTCAAATTCACCAGAGATGGGGATGGAGAGACAGAGACAGCTGGCCTGGAATTACTGTCAGCAGGGGAGAGAGAAAAAAGAGAGTCAGAGAACTGGGGATGGAGAGAGAGAGGAAGAGAGAGAGGGAGAGAGAGAGAACTCAGCTTGATAAATACAATCAACAGCTGGCTAGAGAACAACAAGCACAGTATGTCATATCTCAGCTAAAAGGGAACGTTTTCTAAAATGTTGGCTAACATTTTCATACAACGATACACAGAGTCTGAAAATCAGACATTTAGAATATTTCCATAATCTTTGAAATAAACAACATTCTGCATCTAAAACAACTGTGCATGTTAGTCAGAAATTATGGGATACAATGGGGGGAACTGCAACACTCCACAGAAACTGGTGAGGGAGTTTGCGCATTCACAGTACCTAAAGCAATCTAGAAAACTTTTTATAGCACAGTTTGAGCTTAAGAAGTAGAATTTATGATATAGTTCATGTCAGGTTTAATAGCTGGTCTGAAATATAATGTTTTATTTTGACCTTAGTCAGCGAATTTAGAGATATCTGTCTTCCTTCATTGCTGCCCGGGAGCGTCACAAAAATGGCTGCCGAGTGCAAGACTTTTTTAAAAGGATTTTGGTTTGAAGACATTAAAGCTATAAAGAGTTGCCTGACTTCTAGAATGTGTCGATTTCTACAACGCCTTCATTTAATGTCACACAATGCTGGAATTTGACACAAACTGACAACCGTTTGTTGCAGATGAAGATGATCCATTGATTTTATTCAGGAAGTATTTACTTACACTGGCTGATTGCAGATACAATAGCATAATTCAGTTCATATATTTAGTTAACGCAGCCCACCATCACAGACCCCCTCAGTCCATTTCACTGCTGTAGTACAGACACAACAGGACAGTCTTACAGTCCCACCAATCTGAAACATCCGTTCCTTCATTTATTTTCACATCAGATGCAGTAACAAACAGAACATACAGGAGTATAAGAGACTATTAGGTCAAGCTTATTTATGAGTCACGCCTACAGTAATGACATCAGTTTAAGATGCGGTTTGATGGATCATGAGTTTAATGGGAACATCAGATGGTAACAACAAAAATTATAAAGTTTACTCACTCATCAAGCCTTGAACCAAACCGTGCCCCTTGCCTCTTATCTCTCTTGCAGGGTGAGGGCAGTACAGTGAATATCTGAGAGTTAAATCTTCTCCAATCTTAATACACAGTCAAGACACTGACAACATACACGAGTTTAGCAGCAATTTAAGTGAATATTGAGTTGAATATATTTTGCATCATTTTCCGCCTGTAAGAAAATAGATCTATGAGAGGTTTTTGTCCTGAGTGTATCTATACAGCTTTTGTGAGGGAGGCTTTCAGACCTACACAGATCTAAATGAAAACTCGCAGTCCACAGCTCTGTGTACCACATGCACGATTCTCTGCATGACTGAATGCTTCTGTTGCTCCCTGGAAGCGTGTCTGTGTGTGTGTGCAAATAAGAGACTGTATTCTTTATAAACTGCGTCAGCAGCGATAGATTCTAATCAGATACACACAATACTGCCGGCCCTCAGCAGGCGGGAAACTATAAACGAAATCTAGTTTCGCCGGTTGTTGCAACTGGATGAAAGCAGTTATGGTTTCTTTTTTGTCTTTTTTTCCTCTTTTGATCCAATCTGTTTTTACAATTTTCTTGTTTTTTTTAGAATCTGCAACATTCATTTATCAAAGCACTTTTTTGTTAGGTTTTCAAAACTATGCACTACTTGTCTACCAAGCTTGTATCACAACTAACACGTTACCGTTAAGTTAAAAAAAGTTACAAAATTGAAAACAAATCAACCATTACAAAACCTAAAACATAATCAACAAGACACGTCATTTTAAACATCATAACAAACAATCTTTTGGGCCATATTTACATTCATCTGGAAATTGATTTTTTTTCCCGTTTCCCTTTCTTGAGACAAACCAGATGCGCCACAGATTCCTATTTTTGTTTATCAAACGTCAAATCAAAGGATCCGTGAACGAACAATAAAAGGGAATAAATGCTATTTGGTATACTGGCATGGAATCACAATTTCCACCCAAACAAAGCATACATTCTCTGTGTAATAAGACACAAGCCAGAGAAGACACGATTGCATTTTACGCAACCAAATGAATCCGTAGACGTCTACTGATGTAATGTTCTCTCTCACAATCTGACTCGAGACTGCCTCACAATTTTCTACACATCTGACGTGTGTATCTTATGGCTTACACCAACCAGACCTCCAGAGAGAGTGACAACACACTGAATACACTGCAACTCAAATGATAAACACATACACAGAGAGATAATCGGAAATGCATGATGATGGTGGAGTATGGTTTTTGTAGGCAGGCACAGGAACCGATGAAGATGAAAGAGATTATAATACTGTATTTGGCTAAATTGATAGATGCTTATATGTACAGTTTGCTATAAACGATCTTAAGTCGTAGATTCATTGCATCTCATATATTTACATTATGGATTTCTGTAATTGTAACTGCGGGGTTCTATGGAAACACGACAACATGACAAATAAATTGTGTGTGGATGACATGAAACACATTAAACGTACATTCTTAAATACAAATCAATCGAATGAAACATGATACAGGCAAGTCTTGCCAATAATGTCAATAACGAAGATTCCTAAAAGAAAATGAAATGGTAGAGACACAACTGTTTACATTTCGCAACCAATCACAGGCTTGCGTCATCTATACGCACTTAGTCACGATTTTAAGGCCCTCGCGCTTCTTCTACAACACTTCTTATCAGCTTACAGGAAAATCCAACTACATGTTTGCGAAGCTCGACATCTGCTTCACTGTGTTACCAAAGGAGTCCCTTCCAAAAGTTACACTGTATGTTCTTGTCATGTTTATATAGCTATAAACGGCCTAGTTTAATCATAAAATTAACAACAATATCTGTAAACAACGAGCATGGCAGTCCATATTTATGTTTTATGTCAGGAAAATGTTTCCCACTGGCTGTGTTAAAGTTGTGTTGGTCCAATTATGTCGGAAGGAAGTCCCAGCAGTGTGTCAGGTATGTTTTCTTGGCATCTGTTTGGTGTCTAGGTCTCAATTACGGGCTGGTTTGTTTGGTCAATTGTGAAGGGTTGCAACAAGTGGGCACATGTGTGAATCCACGTTTGGTCTGGAGCCCCCCGGTTAGTCGAGGAGGGCGGCAGAGTTGGGCAGGCCGTGGTGGGACACAGCTGTGGCGGGATTTAAAGGGGAACTTTCCTGAGTCTCGGGATCGGGTCCGTCACGGATTCCGCTGCTCTGACTGGCCAGCGATTCGTCCATGATGACCTCGGTCTGCACGCTGTTGCTGTTGCCGTAGTCATCCAGAGCGTCGTCGGTACACAGCTTACTGTCGTCGCACAGGGACGGCTGACTGGCTGTCCGCTTTTCCTCATTGTCACTTTATCAACATTGAGACAGATACATGTACATTTACATCAAAAATAGAATAAAAATAGACATCAAAAATAGAATAAAACACCATTCTGCATCTTGTTGGAGGCGTAGCAACCATTATCGCCACATCACCTCATTTATTTATGAATTTTTAAGAAATTCCCCATGATGTTTTTGGGATACAATCCATTCTGCACTTTTTCTGTAACTCCCCCCACACATTTCAAATCGATGGCCAATCAAATGCCAGTTTCTTATAGAGACAATACCGACAAAGCCATGCATGCACAACAACACAATGCCACTGCGATGCATTACCTCTCCAGTGATCTGCAAATCATTGGGAACAGCGTTGAGGAGAAAGAGGAAAAACATAAGAAACAGAGAAAAATGAGACATTGGTGCACAAGTGTCTAACAGACTTTAGAAGCACACCTGTATTCTCCAAACGCTTCATTATTCATCGGTCGAGCTTCAGAGTCTATCTGGCCTTCCTCTTTTTCTTTAACTGCAAAAGAAAAATGAAATTTAGGGACATAATGTTGCAGTCATAGCATCCAAATGTGTCGCAGTGGTTGTGCTGTCAGGTGACTAAACAAGCCTGCATTAAATCTGTGCTGAAACCCAGTATAAATGATGCAGTTTCATTCATGTCATCTGGGCCTATTTATTCAGATACAATAAAAGGTTAATTTCATTAAAAGTATGTGTGTGTTTTATTGTGTATGAGGGTTTACCTGAGTATTTTCCACCTTTGCTTCGTTTTATGAAGCAGAGAATTAGCAGCAACAAAAGCAGCAGCACGAGGGCGCTGATGAGACCGATGAACCAGCCCTCAGTTACGAATCCGCTCTGCCTCTCCATCACTCCTTAGAGCACAGGCGATAATGGAGAATTAGACTCAGTTTGAATTACCTGACAGTACATTATCACAGCCTTCATTTCTGTTCAGTATTAGCATTACAAGCTAGCATCTTCTGACGTTCCTCTTAAACATCAAAGGAACCTACAAGCATTTAGTGGTCTGCATGACAACAGGATATTGATGCAATTTATTATTATGGAGGACGGGTTTGTTATTACTTGCGCCATTGGTCTCGATCTCAGTCTTGTAGAACGTGACGTTGTTGAGGTCAAAGCGCAGGTGGTACTGAGACCCCGGCTGGAGCCCCTGCAGCGTGTAGAAAGATTGAGAGGTGTTCACTTTCTCCGAGAGCTTCCATTTGCCCCTGCCTGCGCAGAAATACAATACAAATAAGGCTATTAAATCACAACAGACTCACTTTTATTCTCACTCTTCCTAAAAGACTCCAAAAAAGAAGCACTCAATACAAAATGAATAAGAGAGTTTAACGGTCAATAAGCAGGTCTGACAGGACATATTTGCACTTATTTGAAAACCTAGCTAACAACCAACCAACCAACTAACCAACCAACCAACCAACTAACTAACCAACTAACTAACTAACTGACTGGCTAGTTAACTAACTAACAGAATAACCAATTAACTAATAGACTAACAGACTAACTAACCAATAACAGAAAAGGTAGCATAGAACAGAACAGCTGCTAGGTCCTGCGTTCTCAGAAGGCCATTAGCTTGTATTCAGAAGCCATTAGTGTGACAAGCTTGTATTCAGTCTTCCTCAATCACATTCTGTCTATACAGCACTTACCGTCCTTTCTCAGGTAATGAATAAGGAAACCCATGTTCCTCTGTCTTTCCTTCTGCGCCCACGTCAGGTTGACTGATGTCTCCCCGACCGTTAGGCTAATGTTGGAGGGAGGACCTGTTTGTACACAGACACAAATTAGTACCATTGTTTCTTACAAGGTGCTGTAACCAGACACAACCACATGCAGTTAAATCCAATGTCCACAATCTAAATAAGCAGCAGTTAAACCTCCATCCAGTGTGGTGGCCCCCTCTCTGACAATCGGCAGGCCCTGTCCGGGTGCAGTGCGCCCCCGCAGGTAGAACCGGTACCGGCTGTGAGGGTCAAGCTTTCTTATAGTGAAGTTAGACGCACTGTGTCCATCAATCATCTCCACCTGCATAGGGCTTTCCTTATTATCCACTACAGAGAAAAGAAATGTGATTTTTAAACACCTTCCTCACAGGAAACTGCTATTAGATACTGTATCTGTGTCAGTTACCAAATGCCCACTTTGATTATAATCAAATCACTGTAAATTGTATGCAAACTGTATCAGGTTGTTCTAGTCAGTATAAAAACACGCAAGGATGACAAGAGCTTCACAAATTGCCTGAAATTTGTGTCGGAATTTATCTTAAATTTTACAGCAAACTCCTGACAGGAGTTTTGTCAGTCAGCTGACAAACCTTGTTGATACTCTAAAACGTATCCAGTCAGGACCCCGTTTGGATGGGTGGGGGGAGTCCAATGTAGGGTAATTTCTGTTTCTGATGGGCTGTCCAGCAACAGAGATGATGGCGGACCTGGTACTAAAACAACAAGAACATGATTTTGAAAACTCAAAGCTCTCCTCTCCGGCTAACAATTGTAGCGTGTTTTCATAATGTTTCCACTGACTAAAAAAACTTTTAAAATGTTGAAAAAATTTGGAAAGTTCTAGAAATATTCAAAATATCCAACTATTTTATAATTTAGCCTAACTTTATAAAAAAATCCACTAACTAAGGTACATTTTTAAAATATGATATTGTCAAGAAAACATTCTATTAACGTTACTGCCATTTTGATTGCTGTGATTGCTACAAACTTTTTTAATGCTAGTTAAAACATCAGCCAACGTTCTGAGAACGTTCCCCATTAGCCTGCAGCTCTTTCTCCTGCAGTCTTACCTCCCTCAGGCGTGTGGAAGGTGAGAGGTTCAGACTGCGGCCCTTCTCCTTTATTGTTGAAGGCACTGACACTCAGGGCATAGTGAGAAAACGGCTGCAGATCTCCCAGAATCCTCACAGTCCCGTCTGTCGTCACGACCGAGACGTTGGTTGGCTTCCCATCCCTGACACGCTCTCGTCTGAGGTGTCTGCTCTCAGGGCCGTAGTGCATCAGATACATCTATAAAAAATGGAGAATTCAAAACCCATCACATCTAAAATATCGTCTAGAAGGAATGTTTAACCAATGCTTATGGGCTGAGATGAGTTTCTATGCAAATTGCTGCTGATTTAAATGTCACCAAGGAAACATTATTGGGCTGGCTAACACAGAAGAGTTTTTGTTGAGGCAGTCCTGTAAGCATTAGCTAGTTAATTATCTTGTTCAGCGGTATTGTGTTAATATATTATAGCTGTTAGAGTTAAAAGCTGTATAAATTCCAGCTATTTAAAACCTAATAAATTTGCTGTTACTTTAGAATGTTTAACAATTTCATGACCTTTTCAACATTTGGCTGACGAGCCACTTAATGTTACCTTGTACCCCTGCAAAAGACCCCTCACGGTGTCTTTGTTTACAGCTGCCCACGTCACTTTGATGGCAGTGCTGTTGATCAGAGCCACGCCCACATCCAGGGGGGCTTCAAGGGGGTCTATCAGAGACAGAATAAAACCTTTTGTTAATATAGACATATATTTTAATTTATAAACATCAATGTGTATTTATCAGTGTGACACCTGAAATGTTATTTTATGAAAAGAGTTAAAAAAATGATCAAACAATCCAGAAAAAAAATCTATCCAAAAAAATCTAGAAACCTGTAGGACCTTCCAGAAATCTAGAATCCAGAAACCTGACAAACGACTCAACTCACAGTCCTCTCCAGAGTAGCCAATGATAGATTTGGGCTCTGGAGCTTCTCCCATCCCATTGACAGCTTGAACTTTAATGTCAAAGGCAGTGAAGTTCCCAACATCCGTGACAATGAAGGGAGGGGAGGTGGTGTAGTTCTCGTGGAAAGACGGACCGCTGCCCAGAACCTTTCTCCACATCACTTTATAGCGAAAACTCAGGCCGTTGAAACTTCGCCTGTCCAGCTCCTGTGAAAACACACAGATGGTGATTCTGGCACAAGATCCGTGAGCCAAAATCTGTCTTTCTGTGAATAACAGAGTTTCATCTTCCACAGGGGAAAAAAAATCACATTTGGAATGTGGGTTTGGAACACCGTGAGGTGTCGGATGATGACGGATTCATTTTTGAAGAACTGTCCCTTTAAATGCAGAACTCACCTTCCAAGTGATGACAAGGGTGTCTGGGTCGACCGAGTCGCTCCGCACACCTTCAGGGTTTGTGTCTGGAGCTGTAGAGAACGGAGCAGAGTTTACTGCTAAAACATCCTAACATGGCAATAAAACTGTCACTTCACATCAGTAACACTGTGCAAACACAAAACCCAACTGTCACACCAGGACTCAAGGACAAAACAGATGCATCTGCTTTGTCACTTTAAAGTCATGCGAACATGTACACACACACACACACACACACACACACACACACACACACATTAGAACTATTGAGTGAGATGTTCTGTGTTACTCACGGGCCGCCGGAGTGTGATAGGGGTCAGTCTGCATGCTTGGGTTACTCTTGCCGACGCCGTTGATCGCGATGACCCGAAAACGGTAGGAAATGAAGGGCCTTAGGGAAAGAACAGCTCGCCGATTGCTGCCTGACACACGGATCAACTCCTCCCATTCATTTCTCTCTGATCCTACCTCCTCAAACTCGATCAAATACTCTAAACACATACACAACACACACACAAAACATGTGTGAGCAAATGTCACCGATTTTACAGACACTAAAACTACAATAAAATGCATAAACTTAATTGCATTGTATCAAGCCAAGAAAAAGGACAAAAACTAACAAAAAATTATAATTTATTAAATTAAATTATTAAATTAATTAAATTAAACTATAATATCTAAAAAGCAATATAATTTTTGCAGCTGCTGTATATTTATTGTTACAAATAAATAAATCACTAATTTGACATTTAAAATACTCAGATCAATAAGCTATTGCTTATGAAACCATGAACACATGAAATATTGACAAACACTGTTTGCTTACAAGATTTATAATATGTGAGACTATATATCTGTAATTGTGTGTGTGATATACACAATGTATATGGTTGTGTGTGTGTGTGTTTGATATACACAATGTATATGGTTGTGTGTGTGTGTGTGTTTGATATACACAATGTATATGGTTGTGTGTGTTTGATATACACAATGTAAATGGTTGTGTGTGTTTGATATACACAACGTAAATGATTGTACCTAGCACAGGGCTGTTGTGATCGTCTCCAGGCGTCCAGCTGAGAGTAACACTGCGCTCTTTCGGTTCCACCATCTGTACTTGGGTCGGAGGATCGGGCCGGTCTGATGAATGAGGTCAAGTGTTAAGATGCCAGTAATAAGGCGACATATGCTTTCAAAAATTGCTTTTATATCGGCCTGTAAAAGCTACTGTGTCCTTTCAGCAGGTCACAATTAACATGAGACATGAAACAAAGTATTGATCACAAAAATTCTGTCTTATTCAGTATCTTTGCCTTTTCTTGCATCCAAATGAGATAAATTTAGGCAACAAGCAGAAGTCCATGAGATACTGAGATTTCTGTACACACACACACAACCACGCATACACACAGAGTACGATACCATTTACACCACTTTTTAAAGGATAATTTCCTTACAAACTTGTAAAATGACATATGACTAAGGGCTTATCAGATTTGATTCTACTTACTAATACAGGTTTTACCAGATATTTTTAGTGTTATATTTTAAATAACATTTATATTTATATTGTAACATTTAAAAAAATGCATGTTTAATCTTGTTCCACTGTCACTTTTTATTGAATTAATCTCATTAGTTATTTCTTATGACCTCACAGCTTTTATGCCGTGTACATAAACATAAATGAGATGTTTGTGCCACAGATTATAAATTCTCCTACCGACTATAGTAATGGAGCCACTCGCTTCAGCCACATCCAGAGTGGTGATGACCTCACAGGTGTAAATCCCTTCATCCTCATCTTCAACCTCAGGAATGATGAGGGTGGATTCATCTATCATGTACCTGAGACATATGAGGTCCATCATTAATGATCAGTCATGAGCTCAGCTTATACACAGCAGACAGTAAATATGATCTGAGGTTGTACTTGTCTGAATCTGAGGACTCTGTGAGCTTCTGTCTGTTTTTCCTCCACTGGACTTGAGGAGTGTCCTGTCTGGAGTCTACCTCATACTCGCAGGTGAGGGTGGCTGGTTTGCCTCGCTGGACTCTCAGAGACTTTGGTGGCTTCACAATGATGGTTTTGTCTGAGGTACATTTGGGAAAGAAAACGATTAACATTTTGAGCTTAACAAGCGATTGATATGACACATATCTATGTAAACAAACAGACCACAGCTCTAAATTTAAACATGGTGGCACATCTCTGAATCCAAACGTTACTGGTCATGAGAGAACCAATGAGATTGCTTAAGGATGAATAAATTAATATTAGATATAGACTATTTTTATTATGATGTGATAGTTTTTATTTTTAATTGTTATCTACTATTTTAATTGAAATAAAAACACTATGGTGATTGAATT
This sequence comes from Yasuhikotakia modesta, assembly GCA_036877545.1. Taxonomy (NCBI): domain Eukaryota; kingdom Metazoa; phylum Chordata; class Actinopteri; order Cypriniformes; family Botiidae; genus Yasuhikotakia; species Yasuhikotakia modesta. The sequence goes on along the minus strand of JBAJNP010004974.1, from coordinate 396 downwards.
TCTAGCTATAAATTACTTAGAATATATCAGAATACAACTGCTAACCAGATTATGAATGAATATAAGTGAAACTCACTGAGAACGTCCAGTTCAGTAGTTATGGTGATTTTGTTGTTCTTGACACTGCAGGTGTACTGGCCGCTGTCATTGAGGGAAGCGTTGTTGATCTGTAGAGAACCGTCAGCTAACTGACTCATCCTGGGGTTGGCGATAAGGACACCCCACGACTCCCCCTCCCTGTGAAAACAGCGTTTATTTCTTCTCAACAACGGCAACATTGAGTCAATCAGCTCTTACCCAGCTAGCGGAACGTTCTCAGTGCGTCGACTAACGTTCTCTATATGCACTAATTATTCAAAATAATCGAAAATGTTCTTGCAGTTACAAGAACATTGA
>JBAJNP010004973.1:0-30899 GCA_036877545.1 Yasuhikotakia modesta | reverse complement strand
ATATATATATGCACACATACATTTATTATCGTTGTTAAATAAATTGTTGATGATTCTTAAAGTAGAAGATAATAAGCCAGAAGCAGACAGTCCCTTCCCATCATCCTCTGCTTCTCTCTGTCAGTCTCTGGGTTTTGATGAATCAGTTCCCACTTGGGCTGCAGACGCTCATTAGCCAGAAACCTCTTTACTGAGAAGCAAAGGTCTGAAAACACCCACATCTGTCGCTCTCATGGCCCGGTTCGGCCCAGATAACAGAACACCAGCCACAGATCCTGACGGGTCTTACAAACACAGACCCCATGAGTGATGGACGTTTATAGCGCTAATGAGCGAGAACTGAGTGCGAGAGAGATAAAGGAAAGGAGCAAGAAAGAGAGATGCAGAAAAAAAAATGACAGAACAAGGAGGAGGAAACCGTCATAAGAAGAAACGGAGTGATGGAAAGAAGAGCACAGACCCTCACCCATCCTTCTTACTCGCGTCTTATCAGGTCAAGCCGCTAGCCGAACCGTCCCACCACCCGCGATCCAGCCAAAGCCATCGTTCAAATCCTTTTGAGCATGTAAGCCTTCTTTAAAAACCACTCACTACTAATTACACGCCGGTTACAACATCCGCCGGCCCCTGACTGGAGGCCCAGAGATCTGAGGAGAAGCTTAACCCAAATAAACACTCTCAACTATCTGTGAGCCTTCAAACGACGGAGGAATACAACATACAGAATAGCATACAACAGCCTGGGAGTTGAGAAAAACAAAATGCGGCAAATAATTGTAAAAGAAAAAAAATCAATAATTGACTTGGTAATGCTAATTTGTTCTGCTAATGTGAAATTGTTGGCTTAATGCGCTAAAGAGACACATAATTATAAAAGCAGCACATTTTCTGTTTAGCAAACTATTAATTAGCAACTGAAAACAAATATCTGGGTCTAAGAAGTGAATGTTAATAGAATTACGAGTACAAAAAACCTGTAACAACCAACATACAAATACAAAGATCCTAACATCACTACACAACACTGAGGCAAAACAACAGCAGCAAACAAACAAGACGCCTTATCATGGCTCATGCTGCAAAGCATGCTGGGAAAACACCAATCAGTAGCATTGTTCAATCTGAAACTGTTAGTCTAGTTGGGACAACATTTAGGGAAACACTGTTGCTCTAAACATGTTTATTTTTGGCAGATTAGTTTCTCAGTGTCTGTGAGTCAAAAATCCCTGCATGTGGCATATAATGTAACTGCTTTTAAACACAGCTAGCAGAAAACATTCTCATAATGTTCCTTAAACGTTCTCTAAAAGTTTTCAAAAACATTCTTGCAGTAATGTTAGCAGAATGTTTTTTTAACATTATGATTTTAATTATCAAAAACTTGTAATGGAACAAATATTGCACCATCAAAAAAATGACTGGATAACATGACCAAGCAAAAGCGTTAATACAATGTCTAAACAAACTGGACGTTTTCAAAGTTCAAAACAACATATTTTTGCTATTTATTGGCAATATAAGAGAAATGTTTTAAACAGCCTAAAATTGTTAGCTGGACACATGAAAAGCCAGACAGACAGAGACAGGAGGACATATGGTTGACAGAACGTCTGCGTCTTTGCAATCAAAGAGAAGCTCGGCTCCTCTACAGAATCCTGGGGTAATTAGGGGCTTAATTGTTAGGAATGCCAGAGATTTCTGATGAGGGTCTGTAGGCCGGCCTACCCAGCCTGTGACCCGTTCATCAAACCAGACTGCTTAAGAGCTGCTTTTCCTCGGTTTCCATCGTTTATTCATTATTTATCTCCCTGGGTCGCATTCTGCTGTCGCCTTTCATATCATATTTTCTTTTCGTTAACTCTCTCCCTCATAAATAGTTTTTTCCTCCCACCTGCTATCGCCCCATCTGCCAAATTCTCTTTTGTCTGCAACTCCCTTCTTTTCTTCCTTCAAAACCACAGCTGAACATCCTCACCGCCTCGAGGTCTTTACCTCGTTTGCCTCTTTTTACTTCATACTTTCTTTCGGCTATTCCACACCCTTCCTCTCAGCTCAAGTTCTCCACGAGGATCATGTTTATCGTTGCTCTCGACTGCTGAATTCCCTCAGCCTGACTGGTGTTGAAACAGCGACGGCTAAACGCTGAGGAGAGTTTTGATAAAAGATGAGGCATGTAAATGAGTAGACAAAAGGATGTTAGCCCTGCCGCAAGTCATAAAGACCGAACGACTCTTCACATGAGAGTACAATTACCGCAGAAGAACCACTATCTGCATAACACGGACTCAAGTCCTTTGATTTCCAAGCGAGGAGCTGAGAAACATCTGTGTTTGTGTTGATATATTGAACCACATCAATCCTTCTGATTAAAGAAATGTATAAAAATGCAAAAACAAACGTGCAGAACATACAGCAGGAAACCCTACAAAGATATTTTACCACAAAAAAGACCAACTAATACCAGCTCAGCTAACAGGGAACATTCTCTAAATCTAGATTCTCTAAACGTTCTCTAGCTGTTGCTCATTAACAGAAGGGACATGTAAGCAATATTGTACAGTTAGTTGAAACAAATAACCCAAACACAAACGTATCATATTGCTTCCCAAAAAACCTGCTCTGACTACACCTCCCCCTAAAAATGCAATAAAACTGATCTGAAAAAAAATCTTACGAGAAGATTATAAGAAAAAAGAGACTATGGCACAATATTGCAGATGTAAAACTAGCACTGCTACATTATACAGATTAGCAGTCATGAAGCAAAAGACAAACGACCAATCAGAATCAAGTATTCCAAAAAGTGTGTTCTCAAACATTTTACACATTTTACTCAATGTTATATATCAAAGTTATTTTTAAAGCCATGCGTATCCATTGTTATATTTCAGGCAAATATTAGTATTAATATATTAAAGGAATCTTCATCTTTACCCACTGCAGTGAATTGTGGGTAAATTTTGAAGTGAGGTAGACACAAGTGGACCGTTGAGGCTGTCAGCATAATTTTTCATGGCATTTGGACAGAACAGCTCTTTGATATCAGTGAATAAGCTTATTTTTCAGCCCTCCTGTTTGTCTTTGACATGAAGAGCAAAATGAGGAAAGAGAGAAACAGAGAGAGAGAGAGACAGAGAGAGAGAGACAGTGAGAGAGAAAGACAGAGAGAGAGAGAGACAGAAAGAGAGAGACAGTGAGAGAGAGAGACAGAAAGAGAAAGAGAGAGAGAGCGAGAGCGAGAGCGAAAGAGCGAGAGAGAGAGAGAGAGAGAGATAGAGAGAGTTCAGTGTACCTCCACGCTAAGCATGTGATCTCAGTGGAGTCTTTCTCCATTACCCCTCAACCATGCGCTGTTTTGGACAAGGGCCCGGATCCAAACCCATTACATCTCATCTGTTCTCCTCTGCCCCTCCTCTCTCATCCTTCCCTCCACTCATCTGTGGATTGGCTCTAATCACGACTGGGGAAAATAATATTCCAACTTGAGCGCATTATAGTGTCTCTTATTTGTCCTTCACTGAGAGCCATCACACACATACACACTCATACACACAGTCATACACACACACACCAACACACACAGTCACACACACACACACTCATACACACAGTCATACACACACACACCAACACACACAGTCATACACACACACTCATACACACAGTCATACACACACACTCATACACACAGTCATACACACACAACACACACACTCATACACACACAACACACACACTCATACACACACAACAACACTTGTGTCAAAGTACACAAACAAAAAGACACGATAAAACTGCACTGAACCAATGATGGGGAAAAAACTGGATGTTTATGAAACTCAACTGGTAGAGAATTGCTTTAACTGTAAGTCGCTTTAAATCGCATCTTCAAAATCCATAAATGTAAATTTAAATTGACACATCAATTTAGACAAACACACGCTTTTAGCATGCTAACAGTTACCATGTTTTTAAAGCTAAATAACAGCTAAAACACTGGTTGACCTTACTTACTAAGTTAAGGTTGGTTAATGACGGTTGGCTAATCCAACATCACGATTCAGCTCTATTCTGACTGATCCAGAAAAGCTTTTATAAAGCTCAAGTCCAAAGATCATTGGCTTATTTTGTTCCCAGCTTACAGGTTAAGCATTACAATGTATGGAAATGTGCACAAAACCATTTTAAATGGCTACAGTGTCAGAGTAATGGGCTTGTAATGGTTCATTCCTGTAGGAGTCAAAGCAACACGGTATTGGGGTCAACCTGCCCTCCGGTCATCGCTGACCCTCATAAAAAATCAGCACATTTGATGGTGGGTGGATTCCTCTGGGCTTCAGTGACCCGGGATACAGCCCTCTGACCGTGCTTACAGCCCACCTGTGACCCAACGCCTCTGGGCTACATATCATCTCTATCCGGCTTCAACCCGGCCACAGACAGTATGGATCTCCACATTTTCTGATAAACCCAACATGCACCCCCCCAGGGGCACAATACCGCCCGAATCGTCGCCCCTCCACCCTAAACCCCTCCTTCCATCTGTAATTGTTGCCTTATGAGCATCCGCTACAACGAAATCAGCTAACGACTGTCCGTTATTGATCTGAAACCCTCTCCATGCGGTGCAGGTCCTCACTGGAGAGTTGCGTGAGCGAGTTTATGAAGCCAATAAAGAGAAACAGGCCATGACTGAAAGATAACCAAAATCGGAAACCGAGAGATACAATTAGGAGCTTTCAGCCTTGACCTAACTCGAGGAACAATGAGGAACCCGAGGCATGCAGCTGACCCTTTCGATCGGTTTCATTAGCTAGTGCTGAAAAAGCACTTTCGCTCTGTTCTCCAAGGAGTCATTACGGAACTGTGGTGACGAGAGCATATCTGCGCGAATCTTAGCACTTTTACGAGCGACGTGGAAGCCTTTACTTAGCCACAGCTCGTAAATACGCAAGGCTATCATTAAATCGCTACATTTACAAGTAGTTATGATAGTTAATATTGGTTTCAAGCCCACGAAAAGCAGCATCGACACAAAGCACTTCTAAAAACGACTCGGTCACAAATCTCTGCTAATAGCGCGTGATGTAGTAAAAATGGACTGAAATAAACAGCTGAGATATGTTTTGGTTTTGCAAAGTGCCTTGCAATGCATTAATGCAGTAATTGGTATTTACGAAGCAACGCTTGGACCAGCAGTGAATAAATAATATCCACAAGGCTATGACAGCACATGGGAAACTGCACAGGAAAATAACAACATCTACATAGCTTCATTAAACAGCTGTGAAATATTTACAAAGATTAATTATTAACTCGTCGATGCTTCACAGGAACATACCCAGTGTAGCTTTGTGATGCTCGCCAACGTCTATCAATGCTTGGCGTCGATAAACCCAACCTTTAAAAATAAAATATTTATAATCTTACTCGACCCAAAGACTAAACTCTTGTGTGCTTATTGCTTCACAAGATTCTGTCAATATTCCAAACCTTGCTCTCTCACAGATATTCTCAGAAAACTTCAAATAAACATCACCATATTCTCACACACACCAGAAACTTTGGCTGCGATGGGGCCTTGCGTCTCTTGACATTGATCCTGAAGTATCTGCAGTTGAATGGAGACTCGTCTCGGCTCCCTAATTGGTCCCTCTGCAGCCTTATGCAACCCTGATATAATGTAGCACAGCGAACTGCTAACCCAGTCAAATAATGAAATGGATGGCTAAAGTCTGAGAGAGGCTGTTTGGTATACAGAGCACACCCAAAGACGGAAGTAGACACTTATCGTTGGCAAGTTGGATAAGGACACAAATAATTGGAACGAAAGGCCAATTATGTTCTGAAAGCGGCACAAAAGCCCTGAGCATCTTGGGTAAGACATGTAAACACAGCGTCTGACTTCAGATGAAGTCAATTTGTGGATGCTAGCAGTTATGTTTATAGTATCACTTCACCGCCACAGCAATGCCAAACAGTCACAGAAACTGACAAAATCTCCATTGGCCTTGTTATTACAAAATTGATCCTTTTATTTATGCAAAAGGGATTCTGCCAGCGGACTACATCTCGAATCAATAACACAGTGCCCGAGACTTAATGACTACTGCTGTTCTGAGATCAGTTTATTGGATTGGGTTATAAAACCTAGAATTTGGGGTTCTCATTCAACAGCCTATGAAGGAATATTCCAGTGAAGGAATATGTAAATTAGCAGGTGGGAACGTTGCGAGGACGAGTCGCAAGACACGCTAATTCTCTGAGGAGCAGAAGCTAGCTGTTTAGAGCAGACAGGAAACACAGGGGACAGATTTCAGAGCGGTTAGCGCACCACAAAAGACTACAGCACAGCTGGGCCAATTAAATAAGGCTGCTGATTTGGTCATTTACATAAGAAATCATTACATTGTCATCAAATCAGTTTATTGGCACGTTCCCAAAACGTTCTCTGTGAGTCTGTCTCTCACCCTCTTTCTTTGGCTGGGCTTTCATCCTTGCGTCTCCATTCAGACAAGCTCAAGAACTGCTAAAGGAGAAACTAAAGCTCACTTGGCAGACGTTACACCCATCTCAATGTCTCAATACCCCACATTGAGAAAGATTACTGGACGATTTAGGACTCTCAACAGCGTTTGTGATTAGCAGCTGGCAGAAGCACTGAAGAACATGCCTCCTCATCCTCAATTTCTTGTCTTCAACCCTCCCGTATCCCTGCCAAGCTTTCTATTTTTATTTTAATGAGTGCTTCTTGCTAAAGAAAGCGTCTATTGCTAAAGCTAAGTATTCATTTGGTCTCGCACAGTTTCTGTCAGGGGAGGACAAGGGTTTGAGGAGAGATGAGCTGGTTTCTCCACAGACTCTGTTCACCTGCTGGTGGATGAAACACTTTATGTAAGATACAAACATCTCACAGGTCTCAAGTGTAGGAGAAACACAAGCCAATGATCACAGAGACCTGTGTGGGGGGCTCATTCGATTTAGGTCAGTATGTGATGACCCGGCAACTGCTCACAACACCCTAGAAACAGCATAGCAACACACACATACACATACACACACACACACACACACACAAACATATATACACACACTTCAGGTTTTCAGGTTTTATAGAGACATTTCATAGACGTAATGGTGTTTATACAGTACAAACTGTGTATTCTATCCTATAATCCTACCTCTTAACTTAACCATCAAAACAAGAATCAAAATAGATCATTCTGTGTGATTTATAGGCTTGTTTCCTTAGCCAAAACATTTCCCCACAATGTCAACATTTACTGGTATTACTATAAAGTTAATTTAGGCATTTGGTCCCTATAACGTAGTGAATAACAAGACCACAAACACACAAAACCTAGAATCTTAGCAACCAAATAGCAACACCCTGGCAACCTGCTACACCCAGACTTAACATAAACACATTATAAAGTTCCTCCTGCAGCTCAAGACTTCAGTGGATTTATAAATCATTTGGACACTCTGAAAAAAGTTTCTATATTTTTCACGTTCTGCCCTTTCACCCAAAATGAAGACGTCAGTTTATCTTCAGGTCTAATACCTGTGTCTGTGTCCTATTATGTGCTATTACATGCAGTCAGCTAGAATTACCGCCATAATTTCAGCTATCACCCACAAGTAATTTCATATTAAAAAGGCAGCGTGTCTTAAATTATCGTTACAATAGCCTGAACGCACTCAAAATAATAATCACTGAAATATAAGCGCAGAAGCCGCGAGTGCATCATTTAAAACCGTATTACTCAACATATTAAAACCATAAAACTCGACATATTATAAAACCATATAGAATTAATGTAAAACCAACCTGGTGTGTTTTTTTAAGACTGAAACATCCTATCAAAATAAGGAAAGAGACAATGATGGTTTTACCTGCTGTTGGGAGATATTTCAGCTGTCAGACTGCATGAGGCCAGAATGAGCGCGGCGGATTTTCACTTAATTTTGTCACCTTTTTCAATCTTTCTGTCAAAACAGCTAAACACACAGAGTTAGAATTCGCTTTCCAAGTCCACTGAAAGCTAACAGCGTCTCAGCAGATGCCACCAAACTACAAACCACGTTCTGAGACACGTTCATTAAGGTGAGAGCAGAAGGGCTCATACAGGTGCATTCATTTCCATTTACTGTTTGTTTAATGCGTTGCGTTTGTAAATACGCTCCCGTCTGATTGGTTTACGAATTAAAAACTGACACTTATTTTTTGCATTTTTTGCAAATTACAGTAACATGAAAAGACACATTGTCTGAAAAAATTATGCTAATAATGTGAGACAACAAGATCCCATAACAGCAATAGATGCTGTCCATGTGTACAACAATCAATTATTAATGTATATTCATACACACACACACACACACACACATTCACACACAAATTGTTGCAGCTCTAGGATTTTAAAAAACGTAGCCATGTGACACAGGTACAAGGATACATAATAAATTGATCATTTTTTTCTGTGTGGATTTTAAAACACAATAATCCAATTTATCAAATGTTTGGTGAGCATCTCACAAGCATTCGAAACCTAAACAAAGTCCTGGAAAAAAATCCTACAGCACTGCATTAGCAGCGCCAACGTTGCAGGTTCAAACCCAGGGCACACCAGGACTGATTAAAAAAGAAGTATAACTTGGATTAAATTCTCTGCCAAATGAACAAATGTAGGAATTTGTGGAAGAACGTTGCTCTTCGTTCCTCCAGACCATCGTGAGTGATGGTGTGAGCTCTGCTGGAGAACAGGGCTGCAGTGTGGGTGTGCTGAGGCCGCGGGTCAACCGTGCTATTTCTTTCCTTTTACAACCCCTCCACATTAATGCCACAGCACAGGCCTTGAGACTTTACTGTGGGCTGTTAACACTGCAGCAGATATAAAAATGGCAAAAGGTCATTTTTGCACCAAGAGCAGAGCAGGTATTTCTGAGCGTGTGACTTTATATCTCTGCGGTCTGTTGGGGGATGTAAAACCAAGCTCGTAATGGCGTAGATGTATTTCAACGTTATAGCTGAGTGTGTACATGGGCGCCGCACAGCATTGTGGGACATAAAAAGTGGTCAGAGTCAAGGTCTGAGATTTAATTAAATGTAATAGCAGAAAACGTACAAAAAAAGGTTGTTTACAGCAGAGTGGAAACTCAGAAGTGGTTTAGCTGAAGGATGGACCTCCCGCCTTTAATCGGAGGGTCGTTGTGACTTTAAAATATCATCTGGTGATGTTCACTCAGGACAAACCCATTAGGTGTCAAGAAACAAAATGTGAACATTGATTTCTTAATCCACTTCACAAAGAAGATTTCACAAAGCTGTGGTAAGTTCAGGCTACGACCTACATTCTGTCTGCTTCCGTTTCAACCAATATCCATTGAGGAGGAACCTTCAAACTAATTTCTCCAGGGCCAAACGAAACAGAGCATCACCTGCCTGGAGAACTCATCTCAGAAGCTCTAATGAAATCACACAGAACGTACCACTAACACGCTGGTAATGACCTACTGTCTCCACCGCCACAAAAGCCCAGAGCAGAAACGAGTATAAAACGGATGATTGCGGTTCTAACACGCAAGATCTGTTGCCGTGGACGTTAATGATTTCTGGAGGTAAGTATTTTTCTAAACATACAGAGTGAGAAAGGTGGTCCTGTTTTAATAAGGTCCCTTGTTCAGAGAATTCTTATTGATTTTTGCAGTAACCGCATGTGTGGTGCAGGGCTGTGCTCCTCAGGAGCTCAGCTGAGGTAAATTGAGCCATTTAGAAGCTGCGACTGTCTTCTGGGGCAACGGTTTTGCTCGGGTCGCTCTCTCCACCGCATTCAATTTCCATCAGCGGAGAATTTTCTCCATGGGAGCAGAATATAGGCGCCAGGTTCAAACCCCCCCAAAACGAGATGCCCTGCACCATTACTGCATCTCACCGGCTTGTTTTGTCATGCACAATGATCGCAAGACCCTAATAGGTCGAATTGTTGTGAAAGGTTGCGTTTTAATTGCCTGACATTTAGCAGATGCAGCATTTAATAGTCCACTAATTGCAGGAAAAGTCTTTATGGGCAATAAAGGATAAGATGCTTTGCTCAAGGTTACAACAGTGTTAGGGCTGAACCCTAGAATCAAACCTGCAACTCTGTGTTAGCAGCCCAGTCTACCACCTTCCCATGAGGTAAAAACAGAAAAACAAATAAGACAACAAATGTGTTAGCAGATGACAGACAATGAACAACACAGCAAATACAGATACAATTAATATTAGGGTCAAGGAAGAAAAACAACAGCTAAAAATTTTAGGTTGTAAGAATATTTCCATGACTTATAAAACATTATTTCAACAGGTTCAACAGGTACTTGGTTAGAGTAACATTATAGAATTCAAACTTTTAAATAATGAACATTTTAAAATGTTCCACCAACAACTTAGGAAAAACGTTTAATACATGACAGACACAACAGTAAAAACTTGTGCTGACATTACTGCAAAAACGCTTTTGTAAACTTTGAAAGAACTGTTAGAGAACTTTTAGAGAACATTAGCCAACGTTCCCCGTTATCTGGATAATAGGTAAGCAACACTAATTCCCTTCCCATCTTTTCACTCCTGTATTGAAAAAATCTCACAGCAGTCGGCTGCAATGATGAGATTTAATTGTCGCTAAAGCTTCCTGAATCGATAAGAGATGTTCTTTATAACTCTCTCCCCACACGACTGAGGAGCACAACAGCATTTACGAGGAACCTGCTCACGTACCTGACAGAGATCAAGACAAATCAAGAGTCGCGACAGCTGTAATTAAAGCAGAGTGCATTTATTGTCCTGATAGTGGTGTGCTATTGTAGCAGCGGTACCGCCATTGTCAGCGCTAATCGGGTTAGCGTGGAGTAATGTGCAATTGAAGCTGCGATTATTACAACTAGCTGAATTAGTTTCCATACATTACTGGGACTACTTCAAGCTCAATCTCCAGGCAGGATTAATATTATACTGAACAATTAAAAAATCTTAACAGCACAAGCTAAAGACGCCCTTGAAAAGAATCACTTTAAAGACACAGTTGTGGTTGTGGAGACACTATAGTGTTAGATGTAGATGGACTGATTTGTTGTGTACCGACACAAAACATTGTCACGTTTGGGTGCATTTAGAACCGCAAAGTTTGTGTTTACTGCGTGTGGGGGTAACAGGTTTGCTTAGAACGTTGGCTAATGTTCTCTAAAAGTTTTTTAGAAAGATTTTGGAGCTCTTGCCACAAAATGTCCAAAAGTTTTAATGCTCTTATAACCAAGCATACATGATAATACAACACATTTTTAATATTAATAATTCAATATAACATAAAACGTTTCTGATAATTAAAAAAACATTCTTACAACCTAAACGTCTTAGCAGGACTAGAAAATAACAGATCCATCAAATGATACGATAAAAAATCTGGCACAAAAAAATCTGTAGTATTCTATTTGCAACATTTCAATAAAATGTTTAATATAGACATTTATCAAACATCCACCCCCTCGTCTCTTTTCAGCAACTCAGTTCATAAAGAACAGCGGCGTACTGGAGGTGAGGAGGTGTGGAGGTGAGGGGGTCACTGATACCCACAACAGCTCATGCAGTTCCAGGAAATTCCAGATCACATCGCACTCAGTGTCAACTAACCGAGCGGTCACCTCCGTAACACATGAGCGGAGGGTGATGCTGACCTCCAGATCAAATGAAAGCAGGGATCAGATTGTGGAAATGACAGATATCTCTCTATCTAACAGTACAAACCCTACAGGGTTCACGGACCCTTTCGGAGTGGAAGCAAAAGGAATGAAAGAAATTAAAAAATGGACCTTTGTCGCAGCAGCGGCGTGATGTCAGTGATATCTCCAGCGGATAACTGTGCCAGCATTCTCACAAATAAAAAAATAAAAGTGTTTGTGAACTGAAGTCGATTAACTCAAGGTCACGGTGATGCGCCTCTGACCTGCTGAATGCTGAAAGCATTTTTTCCATCGCTCCAGAAAACAGTCTTATTTGTTTGCAGGGAAATCAATAGGGCTGATGTATTGGGTTTGTATGAATGTCTGGGATCAGGACTGAATCCGTTGTGTGTGTGTGTGTAGTAATGACTGGAATCGGCTTCAGGGTGTGTGTGTGTGTGTGTGTGTTTTACGTTCAACCAAACAAAGGCAAGCAGGCAAATCAGCTTAAATCTGCTCACCATACGTGTTCCAATGTAAACACACATGTAACTTTTTTCCAAAATGTGCCCAAAATCTCTCTAAATCTAGCTAAAGAACCGGACTAACCAGACTGGATGACCGCGTATGATTAGATGATACCTCAGACATCTCACCAGCCCGCAACCCAGTAACAATTATAGGTTATAAGAACATTTTCCTAACGTATCCATTAAGTAACTGTGAGAGAACTTTTAAATAACATTTACCAATGTTCTGAGAACGTTCCTGATAGATGGGTATGTACCAAGCCATGAAGCCACTTGTAGCCACTTGCAAACAACTGATGCCAGGAAAGCAACAGTTAGCAAACAGCTAACAAAGACGCTACTGGACAAAAGCGTGTAGACTAGCATACAGATGGCCTCACATCAAACAGACATAAACTAATGCTACAAAAAATAAACTCGTTTGGACTTCATAACTTACATGAAATACAAGCAGTCACCACTCAGCTAAGCATACGTGTCGTCGCTAGCGTACTGCGGTGGAATGCAGCATTTATAAACAGAGCGATGAAGATGGATGGCAAAGGAGACGGACGGCCACTTTCATAGCACCTAAAGTCCCCAGCAGCAATAATTGATTAATCATTCATTTTTAATGTGCCGTAATTGGATAAACAGAAGACCCACAACTCATTGGAACTCAATTATTCATTATGCATCCCTCTCTGTTTTATGGCAGCTAGATCAGGGCCGGTTTCATAGATTCTGGCTCACATTTCTTCCTGTCCAAACCCGTTCCTTTATCGTGCCGCTGTGAGTAAACATGCAGCAAACACAACGCCAGTCCAACCCTATAAAAATAACAGGATTTAATATCGAACCTGAAGCTATTTAACAAATCTGAGACGTCACACAGGTGCAATATTGCAACACACAGTTACTCTAATTTAACGGCGTATAATTCCTATATAGTTGATCATATTAAATCATAAATTATTTATTATGGCCCTAGTCTGCATGATTTGAACCAAAACAAAATGATTGTATTTGTCGTTATAGCGTTCAGCCTCAGACAGCCGGCAAATTCATATTACATATTTAAAGGTCATTTAAATGCATCAACTCATTTTCAAATATAAACTTTAGGGTTTATAATAATATTTCTGTACGAGTCAATAACAAATGTGGTAAGACATGCCAAAAACTGACATGCCAGTACATTAGAAGATGATTATTAGCTTTTGATATACAGTTGATTTAAAAATTCTGGTTAAAGCTACAGTCCATAACTTTGTCTCTCTGTAACCATCTCTGCTTAAAACGTAACATTACAGGTTATTGTACATACACTGAGGTCAAATGAATCCAAATTACAATTACAAAATACACATTTTAAATCATTATTATAAGCTTACAGTTGCAAACTGGTGTAAGAAGAATGTTTTAAACAGTGATCTGTTATGTACTTCCACAGAAACAGATTATTGCTATTTTTAAGTAAATAACGTTACGGCTTGCAGCTTTAAGGAACAAATAAACATGAATTTGTTACTGTCTGCTGTGTTCCACAGCTGTAAATGACAGCGTGAACTCGGGCTGAGACGCCGGCTCACGTTTGTGCACCTTATGATCCATGTTATCCCAGTATGATTGATTTGTTCCTGAGAGTGTCCTACTGTACGTGTGCTGGTATCTACAGAACATCTGACCTTTTCAACAGAGCTGTAAACATAATCGCAGCCAGAAATCTCCACAATCTGTTTCACATTTATCCAAGGCTAAAGAATTTGTTGCAAAATTCGATTCTGTATGTCAGATGTTTTACAGCGCGGCTGGTACTGAATCTATCATACATTCATCATTAATACCTTTTGGTTAGCGAATCTAAACTTAACCAAATCCGGTGATTTGATCTTTCCAGTATGTTAAAGCATCGGTTACTGTGTAACATCAGAGCAAGACCCTGAATCTTTTGGGGGAGTCACCCACCCTTCATGCAGGTCTCGGGGGGAAAGCAGAAGAAGGCATGGCCCAGTTTTCACACTGGGGAACCAGCGATGGAGCCACAGGCGACGCTACATTCATTAACAATTGTTCAATTTGCCCGTAACGGCTTTTCTCCATCCCAGCCCCTCAGTTACGTTTCCTGCCCGGCTGCCTGCATTCCCAGAGCACACGCGGCTTGTAATTAATCCATTCATCTCCCATAGCCTGGATCAATGGAGCCTGACACAGAGACTGTATGGACCCAAACACAGTCTACATATAACATACCCTCAAAATCACCCCATCACACCCCCGTGTCTGTTGAGCGAACAAAGAAAGCTGCATGCAAAGACGCCAGTTCCTAATATCACAATAACAAGCCACTGGTACACATAATGTAATGACTGTATTGATTTGTGGCCTGCGGGCTGATCATTAATATTTTCTGTTGTTCTCTGGTTGGTCTCTGTTGGTAATACAAATATGCAGCTATTTGGAAATCTAACAGCAAAATATGAAATCTATTTCCACTCTCCGCATTCTTGTGGAAGACAGATTCTGTAGCAGAAAATGTCAAAGATCGCGGATCGGTTGAACGTTGCCAGTTTATATCGTACCAAACAGCTCAGTTAAGGATTATTAAAGACTTTTGGTTAAAATTGATTCATATTAGATCTCATGACACGATGGAAGCTAAAGGTCTGTTTATATTCAAACAATGTGTCAGAACACACACACACACACACTCCTGCCATGACCTGGCCACTCTAAATCTCTCTCCGCGCACTGCAACCAAAGATCAATAAGTAATTTTTGGGGGGCTGATTAGTTTGCAGTGGAAACAGAGAAGACCGCCCGCCTTTTTCCTGAGGATATAATCATTGCCCCAAAACGCAGCCGTATCGGCATGTATAATGGCAAATGTCGGCTGATGCCATGATGCACATTTGTGGTGGGTATAAGCTGTGAGCGTCATTAGGAGGTTACAGATGTTTATGACACACTCTCCAGCAGAACTCTGAAACGCATACACCTCAGAAAATATGAAGTCAGACTGATATCATGACAAACGTAGTGTAAACACAAAGTGAAAGTGTATCAATAAATGACAATAGAAAAATCAAACCTCCAGGTCTTGCATGAGCACCACAACGCAACGTTATGGATGGTGATGTCAGCTGGAACACTCAAAAGCTGAGCTCAAAGCTAACAAACAAACAAAAAACATGAAAATACATTCTTCATTGACCTGATCTGAATTAAGAAATGAATTAACCTTTTAAAAAAAACACAACAAGTAGATTTTGAGGAGCTTTTTGAGAT
Organism: Yasuhikotakia modesta; assembly: GCA_036877545.1. NCBI lineage: Eukaryota > Metazoa > Chordata > Actinopteri > Cypriniformes > Botiidae > Yasuhikotakia > Yasuhikotakia modesta. The sequence continues at coordinate 15,402 of JBAJNP010004973.1, read as the reverse complement.
CTTCACAGAGCTTAGAAGCACCACAGCATAAAATCTTAAGAAGTCCATCACCTTCAACAGAAACATCTGAAGTTCTCTAAAGGCAACATGCAAGACTGTCAGATGTCCTGCCAGGAATGAAGGAGAGCAAATCTGTATGAAATATGAAAGAAGTCATTTAGAAGTTGTTAGTCTCTGGTGAGGGGGGTGGTAAATTCTGCAGTCTGTTGCCCTCAGAAGACTAATGACCACGCTGAAGATATGAGGGCAACATTAAGTAAATATATGTCTCTCTTTAAACACGAACGGTGTTGCTATGGCAACAGCACCGTACGCAACAGCGACCGAGGAGGATTCTGGCTGCGCGGAGACGCAGTCGTGGATGTGTTTTTGAAAAATACCCGTACGTCTCTTCCCGTGAGGTTTACAGTACAGATGCGCGCGACGCGGCTGCTCCCTCCACAGGCGGCAAGATGGATGTGGAAGAAAATGTGGATATTAAAAAAATCATACACACAGAACACAAACAACAACATTAAGATCGATGGATCTCATGACTCGGTTCTGTTTCTGACCCATTTAAACTGTTAGAAAAGCATGAAAGACAAACCACGTCGCTTGTAAACCAAGTCAGAATTCACAAACTGAGCCTGTAGTTAATGAACTTCCACCTAAACGACACACACAGTGTTTTAATTAGATATGGGAAGTTTGTGCCACCAACAAAATAATGAGACACCAAAGAGTTGTAGAACGTGGTACATAATAGAAACTTCTGCATAATTTTAGGCAAATTGCTTTGAGATTCTAACCTGCTTATGAAACAGCATGTGAAGTTTTTCTCTTTCAGCTTCAAACGCAACAGAACAAATGATAAAATATAAACCAACACTTTTAAGAAAAACGGCATAAGCGGTGTGGCTGCGGTCAGGATTCGTAAAGCGATGCTTATAGCGTGTTAATTTAAATATCAAGAGTTAAATAATCACTTGATATTTAAATACACTTGTCAAGATCTGAGACAGTGTGTGTTGATTCTCTCATTCCATGTTTTTACTGTCATGCTGTGTGTGTGTGTTTATGTAACTATATACTGGGGACAAATTTGTACCTTACAATGTGCGAAACCTGAGAAATCCTAGCATATAATATAAAATGTTATATAATAAACAAATGTTGTTGTTCAATAGATTTATAAAATACAACTTTTCTGTTATGGGTAGAGTGTGAGTTAAGGTTAGGTTATATTGTTTATATCTAGCTGTGTTTAAAAACTATGGAAGTCCACAAAATGTCCTTATTTAGACAGACAGGTAAAGCTGTGTGTGTGTGTGTGTGTGTGTGTGTGTGTGTTTTAACATAATTACACTCACAGCAGTTTCTCAAATGTGAGGTTGAAATTATGCTCTCAATACTGTGTACTGCACCCAGCGGTGTCATCGAACGCACATTTGTGCTTAACTTTGCACAAAATTATAAAGGGTAATTTACAAAATAGCACTTGTAATATAACCGGCTCCTCGCCAGGACGATTTAGCAGGAGAAAAGTTCAAAAATAGAGGATGTGTCCTACAAAAAGACTTTGAATGTGACTTACTCAACACAAGCTAACCAAAGCTAATAACATCTCACACAGGACCGTACTGAATGAAACCTCATTCGTGTTTCACAATATTTGTAGAGGCAGAGCTGAGAGAGTTTTGCATGATTTTGTGTCACCATCACATTATTACAAGTCCAAAAGGTCTTGCGTTTATGACCAGCCTCAGAGGGTCCTCAGTTCCACCCTGTAAATTCTTATGGGTAAGAGGGGGGTGCCGGAGTCCCTCAGGCCTGAACTCATGTGTGCCGCCATTATTTTCTCTCTCTTAGGCTGAGATTGATTAACAGCTTGACCATAAACAGTCAGTGGCACAAAAAAACATGAGAAGAAAATGAATTTCATCCCCTCTCCACTTCCACATTTACAAATACAACAAATCCTTCATTCTCTCCCGAAGCCCCCTGGAACGCAGGGCAGTGAAAACATCAGTCCATCTATCAGAACCGGCCCTGCAGTGCAGACAGAGAGCTGGAGTTTTATTGTGCTCAGCAGATAGTCATTCCTCAGCAGCGCAGCGCCCTCTACTGGGACACAAGAGGAACCGACTGCAGAATTGGGTCATATTTGGTGTAAACGGCAGAATAATAATAAACTTTCTGTATCTGCGCATAAAACATTTTCACCCATTTTTTAAACAACTCAAGGCTAAGAAACATCTATTTAAAGACTGTGTCAAGCTTTGTTTTTCCTGGAATTTGCTTCCCACCAGACAATCTATCTCTCTATATGGAGACAATCTATCTATCTATCTATCTATATGGAGACAATCTATCTATCTATCTATCTATCTATATGGAGGCATTTCAAATACTTCTATTGTTTTATATACATTATTTTATATAACCTAACCAACCAAGACACACTCTAACCCTAACAGAAAATGCTCTGCATGTTTACAATAAAAAACTATTTACTTTTTAAAAAATAAGGACATCCAAATAAGGGCAATTCAATTGGTGGTTTTGCTCAGACTTATGGGTATAAATTTATCCCCGACATATTGTTATACAGCCAAACACACACACAAACACACACACAGTATAGTAGTAAAAAAAAAATCACATACACACAAATATTTAAAAGTATTTCCCATCACCAGTTATCCTTTATCACCTGTATTTAAACTATGTCTTACCGTTTTGGTTCTAGGTGTTTCAAATATTTACTTTTGAATATTTGACGTGAAATTGGAGGATTTTGTAAGCGGAGCCTCAAAACCAAAATATCTTGACAGAAGAAATAACCACTGGAAGATTTATTCTCCAAGGTCATCTCTATCTGTTCCAGTCATCATCTCTCTGTGGCCCTTTCACCGTATCTTCCTGAAACACACATATGTATTCGCTCATAATTCACGCTGTTTTAGGAGCTGCTTTGCATTATATTTCACTCATGTGTGACTGATACGCAGGCATCTTCAATTACTGTAATGAACAGAAATGCTGAATTCATCAAACAACAGCTGTATCTGTCGGCCCGCCTCACGCTGAGGTGTCATTTCTGGAGCGGTTTCCTCTGTTAGCTGTGTAGCGCCTTGCCTGGGGTCAGCTAGGTCAACAGGAAGTGACACGGTGTTTCTTTACTGCTGCTTCATTGGTTTAGAAATATCTGCATACGGAGCACGAATCCAGCCACTACACAGAAATGGATCAACATCGTTGATTAGTACGGCAAACTAAACCCCCCCAACACACACACACAACACACACACACGTCATGTTTTGTGTGTACATAAAAGGTAATGAAACAGTTTCATACTGTACATACTGTATATTCTATCGCCCTACACTAACACTACATATAAAACCATCACAGAACACGTTCTGATGTTTTTAGATTATTAAACTAGATCATTCTGTGTGATTGATAAGCTTGTTTCCTAATGGTCGAACTGGGGTCAAATTTACTGGTATCACTGGTATCACACACACTTTGCTTAACACCACTTATCGTCAGCTTGACTTCACATTTTAACGTCCAGTAAGTACATATAGAAATACTATTACTGCTGGTTGTACAGTAAACCCATCACTGAAGAGAAAAAAGCTAGTCAGTTATCTGTCAAATTTACTGCAAATCCCTGGACGCCCATTGGTGGGTTTGTTGGCAAGGTGATATGTGCAGGAGACGAGGAGATAAAACAGGCCCAGTCCATCCCGTCTCCGCCCGGCCAGGTTTTACAAGCAGCCGGCCAATTGCAGTCATTAGCCAGCAGCCGCTCCATAAAGCTCACAGAACTCATCGAGGGGTAAAATGACAGAACTACATTTCCACGCCTCTGGTTTAAAGAGGAGATTTCAAAGAGCCATTACAGAGAAATGAAACGAGCGTCTTGGGTTCGTCCCTTTGAGATTAGCCCTGCTTTCTCTTCTATCTGCATCGTCGAGTCTTCCTCCACCTTCTGCGGTTTCTGCGATCTGTCACTCACTGAGCCTCTGTCAGGGGACATCCCTGTGACAAACTGGATTTCTCAATCCATAATCTACTATTCTCATAACCAATTAGTGGGGTTAATTAGTTGAGCGAGTGCTAGGGGCTGCCGGAGAGCTTGAGGTACAGTATGAACTGAACTCTGCTGAACTGCACTCCTCTTAAGCTCTTAGGTTAGTTTTTAGGTTAGTTTAAGGTACCATCCCTAGTTAAAATGGTCATTTTGTTCTGCGTTCACTGTGCATGCATCTATACACATGTATATGCATACATAAATACATTTACATTCGTATGCATGTGTGTATTTACATCAGTGAATCAGTTATTCACACTATAATTCCTGACCCTTAGAGACACAGTGTGAATTCTGATCTCATCTAATCAATACATTTAAATAGAGCTAAAATCTGCCTGTAAATTCAATTAACAGATACAAAACAATTCTTACACAACCTTAATTCAGTTCCAACTCGCTTTGAATCACAAAACTGTAAGTACATTTCCAATTTAAAGCACAAAATACATCTGAGGGCTTGTGTAGATCTGAGCTGACCGGGTTTAGGGGGGTATGTTTACACACATGAAGGGTCAGACCAGCTCTTTGACTGGAATGTATGAGAGACCAGTAAAATCTTGTAATTACAGGGCAGAGTTTGCTCTTTGATGGACAGGTGCAATCCCAGAATGCATTGTGCTGCAAGCAGTCCTGCTCTGTATCCCGGTTTGCTCTGCCCTTTGGTTTTCGCAGGCTAAAATGGCAGCAATAAACATGACAAGCCATCACAACAATGAGAAAGCAGCAGATAATGTCAGGGCTCTCTCTGTAATGCTGCTGTTGAGAGGCAAGCTAATCAAAACATCACAAAGGCCTTCGTGTGTGTTTGAGTTTCAGTCACAGGAGGGGAACTCCACCTAAAACGCAGGTTATGTTTTCTTAATATGCCAGCGCCGTTTGCTGTTTGTTCTGAGGCTAGGGTGCATCGGGGGGGTGGCCGGGGTGTTGCTAGGTGATTGTTAAGGGGGTCTTAGGTTGCCAGGTAAAGCCTGGGTCACTTCAATGCAATTATTTGGGATATTTTGTACTATTGTTGTGATTGTTATGATCACAACACGGTATCATTGCTTTAAATTGCACAGTAGTTTTGCATATGAACAAACGCATATATGATTTTACTATAACTACTATAAATGGTTCTATATTACTGTGCTTTTCTGCAACATAGAAACATGCATTTTCCTGTAAAGCTGCTTTACAGAAAACTTTGTGTATTTTAATTAGCAAATAAATGAATTTTACTAAACTGAACTGATGTGAAGAACAAATACACAGTAAAGATCAATATTCAGACCTAATGTAAACAAAACCCTTACCACAAGTTTGAGCAAAACATTACTAAAAATATATATACAGTTAAACGGATACAGGTGCTGGTTTTGCAAGCTATGCTAACAAGGAAGATAGAAAGGAAAATTTCCGAGTTTTCCTACAAACTTCCATAGGTCCTGCTTCCTCCTTTCCTGAGGTATTACATTTCTGCTCATCTAATCTGTGTCACGCACAATAAGACCCACAGCAGATAGGGGCTCCATTCGTCTCCGCTCTCTTTCTCACTGCCGTCTTATCTGACTGCAAACACATTTCTGCAGTAAGCAGAGCAGGCCTGCTGATTTCAGGCTTCTGTTGGCTTTAGCCAGGCTTAGACTGTCCTGCATCTCCGCCGAGTTCCCGCCACCCCTGACACACGCGTGTGCGCCTCACAAAAAGAGTATTTACTCAAGGCTGTGTCAGGAGTTATTAAACTTTAATCTGGGTAAGAAGAGCATATTTCTGCAATGAATTATAGATGACACAGGTTACAGTCCCCACGTGAACTCCGCCCCCCCACCCCCAGATCAAATGCGGCAGCTTTTTTAATAAACTGTATTATAAGCCGCGGACCCCGGCCACAGCCACCCAAGATGGAATTTCAAATAATAGAAAAGGAATTTGGAGTCCGAGATGGAGAGACTATAAGCCCAAAGTAAATTATGGCTGCCGGTGTCCGGGAATTAATACCTGTCTCCGTGTGTGTGTTTGACCATATTTACTGGATTGCCTCAGTTTCACTTGCACATTATTTTTCGAGTGTTGGACATAATACGGTCCAGGTCCGGTCATTGTATGTGTAAGCGTGTTTGTGCGGTTGTACGCGTGACCCCAGTCGTGTTCCGTCTGTCCGCAGTGTTTCACACGACACTCCCAAGATTAGTTTGGCTTTACCGCCCACTCCGCTTCTGTTGTCGTATAACAGATTAACTGTCTCTATCTATCCTAAAAAACTCATCCCTAACACACTCACAGCCAGCTGGGACGAAAAGGAGGGAACTACATGTTTGCTTTATATCTTTGAACAACAACTATGTTGTTTTTCAAAATAGTTACAAAATAGCATCTTTTGAATCCAGACTTGCTTCATTAATTTCAGGCCGTGGTCTTTAGCAAACAGCCATCTTGTAATAAACAAAAGTGCAAGCAAAAAATCTGTGTAACAATGAGTTCAAATGAAACGTTTTTGCTTGTTTTTAACCATCGAAATGCTCTTGGAAAACATAAAAACACACTTGTAACATTCCTGAAATGTTACCAACGTTTCCAAACAATTTCCAATTAACATTTCACAATAAAACACAAATCACGTGACATCAACCGCTTAACAAATCTCCATTGTGAAAAGCGTCGAAGCGCCGAAAGTGTGTTTCCAAAGTCTTTAAACTCGTAACACATCTTATTCTCATACACGCCTCGCGGTGTCCCTCTGCCCTACAGTCAGACGATCTATTGAAAATATAAGCTGTGTGAGAAATGATCACCGGTGGCGCTGGAGCGCGATTCACACCGAGGCTTTTTCCTGCAGGTTTGGAAGAATAGACTTCCAGAAAATCTACTGCAAATTGCTCTTTGATGAGAATGTCAGCCGGTCTGAGCAATGGCGTATCGCTCGACCCTGCAGTCCGGCACACAGCCATAAAATGGGCCGGAAAAAGAGACATAGAGAGAAGTGTGAGGCTGTAAGTCTTTATGACGCTAACTAGGCTCAGGTCAGCGTGTGCCGGTAAAGGAGCCACATCCCTCTTCCTGCTGGACGTGAGCGATGACATCAGGGGAATGTGCCTCGCTTTTGTGGGATTTCCAATTTTGAGATGGAAAAATGGGGGCTGGACAATATAACCAAAAACATCTGTTAATGAATTACATACACACACACACACACACACACACACAAATACACACATACGTGTACACACACACAAATATACCACATATACATATGTAAAAACAAACAAGTGTACAAACACACACATATAAATTTCTATATACACACACACATATATATATATATATATATACATACACAGACACACAAATATAAACACACACACATATACATACATAAGTTTACATACACACACACACATATACATATATATATATACACACACACACACACACACACATATAAGTGTACATACACACACATATAAGTGTACATACACACACATAAATATGTATACATATGCACACACACACATTCTTATGTTCTCTTATTAGAACCTGCAGTCCCACATTTAAATTGCAGGTTATGGCAGTTCTCCTCCCTCTCTTTTGCATTAATGGCGGAGGCACAGAGCATGTGTCACAGAAGGCTTTCATTGGTCCAGCCAGATGCTCAGATGCTAAGCTCTCAGTGACACGGCTAATCCTGCAGGAACACATACCAGAATATTCCACCAGCTGCGCTCCACAGAATAACAGCCGAGATTAATTTACAGTGAAAGCAATGAAAGACATTTGGTTTCAATGACAGTTAATGACTGGAATGACATGCGCTGAAGAGACTGTGATTTGTTGGTGATATGTTTACATTTAGGCATTTGACAGGCCATGTTAGTGCATTCAACATATACTTATATATGAACGTTCCCTGATATTCGAACCCACTATCTTTGAACTGCAGGTGCAGTGTTCTACCAATGGAGCTACAGTCCAAGAACACCTGTACAATACGGCATGACCCAGGTGCTCGCAGCCCCTCTTAAACCAGTAAACTAGCTCATAAAGTCCAAGATGGAAGACTGGCTAACGCTAATAAACCAGTTCAATCCAGTTAAAGCAGATAAACCACGATTACAGTGCACAAACTTCTCAATTCACCCGCTAACCTGAGGCTTTCTGTGGAAACAAGTAAACCTTCCCTTGTGCAAACAAATCCATCCTTTTTTTTCCAAATTTGTAATATGAAACAGTGTGAAAGCTCAGATTAGCATGATCGAGCCAAAACAATGTGGAAGGGAGACAGTAATTACACAGCGAGTGGTAGATTGTTGCGATGCGATGCGGCAGGCGTGAACGTGCGCATGACCTGAGGTGAGGCTGACGCAGGTGATCAGATTAGCAAAGCTAGCGCTGCAACATGCACGCCCAGCAAGAGACCGCCTGACTACCATCATTATCTAAAGTACTTATTTCACTACAACCCAGCATGCTGCTCGTGCAGCGGCTAGCGTAATCTGCCTCTCGCTATTTAGATCAAGCAAAACAGGCCATTTACAGAGTTTTTATGCAAGGAGCAGGGGGAAAACGACACCTACAGAATACTGAAATTCTGTGATGCAAAGTTTGTCCGCCATAATGGAATATTTAGTGACCTTGGAATAACATCACAATGCAGCTATATCTAGTAGCTTGTTGGCATTACAAACTACATGAAAATTTGATAAGAAAGTTCTACCTTCTAGAATTAAGTTCCAAAAACAGAAACTACAAGCGCCTCTGACTGAGGTAACAGCCCAGGAACCCGTTGCTTTGATTCTGATCTTTGAAACATGGCTAAGGTCCACAGAACAGAGAGGGTTCTGACCCGTACCTGTGCACAGGAAACCAACACAACCCGAGTGGCAGTAATTGGTTCAGATGGAAGACCCTGGAGAACATTACAAGAAGGTCCGTGATCTGCAGGGTCAGACTACACCTCCCCTTTACCTCCTTCTGAAGAACATCCAAGTCTGAAACGAGTTATCGTGGGATCTCCACAGACCCAGGTGACCATGACCTCCTTCCTGTTCAATTCATCACATCCATTACGGTAACCACTCCTCTAGGCCTGGTTGAGATCGGATAAGGATTAGCGTACTGTTAACGTAATAAGCAGAGCCAATGTTTTTACTGCATACCTCTGAGGCGTCTAGGATTTGACTGCATTCAAGCACAGAGCGTGCAAAACAGACACTGGCCAAGTTTGGATGGGACAAATTGAAAGATGCAACTGGGCAACACATTAATTTCACGTCACATTACCAGATACAAAAGAGTCATTTATCAAAATGACCGTATGAAAGATAACATGCGATACACGCCTTCATTTATAGCATGCGTGACTGGACGTACGTAGCGCAGTTAGTGTTGGTTTATAAGAACAAACTGAAACGCTGCAGGCTAAGCTATCATTCTTAGCACCATTTGCATGGCGACAATTTGACAGAAACAAACTATCTTTCTCCGTAGAGAGAGAGAGAAATTATGGCTCCTCTTCGAATTAGAAGCAGCGCAGCTAACCATCGATACAAGCATCGCATCTCCGTGGCGTCAGAATTTATTGCTAGGCTGCAGACCACATCATAACTGATGCCTTCAATTCGAAAGAGTCACTGAGGAATTTACAAAGTGCCACTTGCTAATAGATGATAGCCTGACATGGAAGTGGATCATCAGACCTCCGTTACAAATCTAATAACAATTTAACTGGAAAATGAGTTCTCCTATACTGCTGCTTTCAGCAGATCTGAGAGACAGTCGGACAATGGAGAGAAGACCAATGAAGGCCACATCCCAGCTAACACATAACATTCTCAGAATGTTCTTTAGAAGTTCTTTCAAAGTTATTAAAACAATTCCTGAAGTAACATCAGTAAAATGCTTTTTAAATATTATATATAATATATATAACAACACTATTCTTAACTTAGTGAACTGTTTTACATTATAGAACTAAAAAGTTTTTGCACCTACGCATTAATGTAAAAACAATTTCTAAAAAACTGAACATTTCAGAACAATTTTAAAACAATTTAAAATAACACTGCAACTTAATGGAAACGTTTGAGAAATGTTATTTCTACTTAACATTGTTAGCTAGGATTAAGGCCGATGAAATCACTAAAAACATCTAAACAAGATTTAAAAGGGTTTTGTGATCATATCACACAAACCACATTCGGTAGAGGCTGAAAACATAATAGAGAATAAACGTTTATCTGTCATGATGCAAAAACTCCTCACCTGCCAATCATTGCATTATATTCAGCTATAAATCAATGTAATGATTTTGAAGAGCCAATATATACACATACACAAACTCACGCAACCACACTGAACATCAGTGACATCATGAAACAAGAGCTAACAAAAGCCTTTTCCCATTTCAATCAGAAATACATAAACACAATTAAAAAATGCATGAATTCACAAAAGATTTATTTAGCAAATGAAAAATCATGTTGATTATTTCACTCCTGCTAGCGGATTTTATGTCGACGCTGGAACTCGGCACGAGCTCAGTCAATAAATCTTGATCAGAGAGCAATAACGCAGCGTGTAGTGGTGTCTACACACACACCAAACACACACCCTATACAAAAGTGAGAGTGAACCACTCACATAAGGTCATCACACAGCCTCTGGCGCATTGCTTAGCCCCATTACCAAAAACACAGGCAGCCCCAAATGTCATTAAGGCCTCATTACCAGCCAGGACCTCGGCCTGCATCTCAAATTGTTCATTTAGCCGATATTCCCAGCCAAAGATTAGCCCCCGATATCAGCGCTGCCTCCTGGAGACACGGGGGCAGGGCGAATTGACCCTTAGTATTGGCAACCAACGGAGGCTAAATTAAACAGAAGCAAAAAGAGCAGGAGAGCATGCATGCGATGTTCTGCAGGCGCAGGGAGAGCGTTTGCGGTAATGGCGCCATAAGCATTCAGGAACGGTCACAGATCACGGAGGAGAAAATGTGACTTACCTTAATGACAGCAGGGATGGGCAGCACACAGCGGAAAGCACAGGGAGAGAAAAAGAGAAGAGATTATTCAATTATTTTTACATATTGTGAATAGGAGAGTTCACATGAAACCACTGTTGTCTCACAATAATGTTCACCTCAGATTATTCAGCCAATCAGAAAACAGACCAAAGATCAGCCTGTGGGTAATTATCAGAATAAGGCCTAAATTCTTTATTTAAACAGACTGATAATAGAACTTAAGTCATATTTTTATCATATTATTGTATGTCGTAATATTGACATAATATCATAATATTGTATTTATGAATATGATACAGTAGTACATACAGTTTCACAAGTAATATTTTTACCGCCATCATTGCATCATTACTTATACAATTGTGATTGGCTGAAAGATGTTACAACTACACAAATATGTTACCAGTGTCTTTGGTCCAGTCTGGCCACACAAACAAACAGATTAGAAATTGGTTTGGAAAGATACACTTCACTTTTACACTGGGATAGAAGAAAGTATTTTAACTCTTTAAAAACAACCGCCGTCACTGTTTAATCCACATTAGTAGCACAAAACAACAGCAGGACAGGGGCATTGTGACTATGCAAAATGACAATCCACCTTTTCCTCATTCCCAACTGATCACGTTCCCATTTTTATGGCTTCCAACAATCTGTTAGCAGAAGTCTGTCGGCTCTAATGAGATGTCATTTGATTTAGGGCCGTGCGAGTAACAGGCAGCGTTCGCAGGCAAAGACGCGTCCCTCTGTGGTTCAACACCCCAGCTGTCAATAGAAATCAATGCAGTCGATACAGTTATTAATACAGTCCCGCATCGCGAGAGGCGGCGAAAGAGACCAGCGACATTAAACCGCATTGATCCACAGGGAAATGGATTTCATAAGCGCATGAATGAAGTCATTACAGATGGGACAACAGGGCCCCATTTACAAGCCAGAGTAGAGGCGTTCGTTTCGTTCGACGGCACTCTGCGATTCTGCACCAAATCGCCTGACACACAGCTACCAACAAACCTTGACTCATCGAACAATGACAATTAAAGAGACAGCTCACCAAACGTGGAAATTCTCTTTCTCACCCTCACCGTCCTTAAAACCTGCTGCTCATTTCATCTCAGAAACAACAAGAAATTGTGTAGAACGGAGATTGTGAAGAGATTGTGAATTGTGTGACTGTAACAGCAGCTCGGATGAATCCAAGCGTTTAACATTGTTTTTGCCTCCACAACGAATGCACAAAACCCTCAAATTTCACACAAAGCTATTGCACACCTTCAAAGGGCTTGATATACAGCGTGAGTCGCACAAACATCTTTGATACTTTTATTTTGCTTTTTGGAAGCGAGAAAGCTTCAGTAACCATCCAATACAATTACAGGAAAAATACAGACCAGCGATGTGTTTTTCTGCTCCACAGAAATCATACCAGATTAGAACAGGAGAAAGAAAGACAGTTTCCATTTTCAGGTGAACGATTCCTTTCAGAAACACCCAAAGCTAGTGAACGGCAAATAAAGTCTTGTTTGTGGAAATAGATGGGAGCCATTGTTTGGATAAACGAGTGGCTCAGCACACTGTTTAAATACGTGCAAATAAAGAACCCATAGGAGGAAATAATGTAAGGATCTCATTGGTGTATTGGTCTCCCCATACAGTAATGCTTCAAAGATAGTAAGACAATGGACGCCAATATCTGCTAGCCGTTTGGAGACAGAACAATGCAGCTGTGCATCAACTGGGCCAAACTAGCCATTTAATTAACAGCATCGCATTGAGATTCCAGCCTGCCTTTTACAAGATTAAATACGTTTTACAAACGTCTATTGTTCTCATATGTACTTACACAAGAGCAGTTCATATCTCACCCCGTTCATTGCCCACCGAAATGACATTTCACGAGACGGCATGTTACGTTCGGATACTAATGAAACAACAATGGCAAACAGCTCGCAGGCACGCCGGCTAAGACGAATGTAGCTTGATTTAGCCGGTGACAAAAGCTCATATATTTACATAGTGTGCAAAATAATGAAACATTATGCCTGGAGAGTCCAAACATGCGCTGATAAACCCGTTGCTTTGTCTCGTTCCATCTGGGAAAAGACCAGGTCACATCCTCTAGGCTTTTGTCACAAATGAATATTCATTAGGATACAAAGACCCAGTGCAAACTTAAATATATGTGTGCGTGTTTGTCTGTTGGGTGTGGGGCTGTTTAACTAACCTCAGAGAATAAGAGTGTCAGCAATCCAATACCAACTGCCTGTTGTCATTAAATCACATTGAGCTTTATTGAGTATACAACCATATTACCATGAGCTTGGCAATATTGCGCACACCAGGACCCATCTGGGCTAAAAATATGATTTTTGCCACTATTTTAATATCTTTCATGGCTCGGGGATTTATTTCAGAAGAGCAAAACTAATTTAGCATCATGCATTAAACATAGACAATGCAAAAAAAATCATTTCACTCTATTGTTGAGCTTTTTGGTGTTTTGGAATTTGAATTTTCCAGCCTCAAAAAAGCCGGGTGAAATTTTTACACACCTGTTCAAAACCAAATCCTTAATATTCACACTCAACACCGGAACTTATTTATAACCTCTGAATATATTTTACTCGCCTCAGATCGACACTTAATATTAAAGTATGAAAATCCATCACAACAAAATTATTCAATTTAGAAAATTGCTAATTCAAAGAAATAGTTATCAAATTGTAAAATTCATTGTGAAAATTAAATCAACTTTATTAACCAATTACAACTTTCCCCATACAAAGTTAATGTCATTGGGAAACTACTGCGGACAGCAATCTTGAGATTAAATTCGACATGTAAACAACAATAAGAGGGTCAGTATGTTTCAAATTAAGCAGTAAATTTGCTGGATGACACAAAATTGTGTCCATTTAGAACATATGCAGTGCTAGCTAGGCAACTAGCCTTGGCAAAACAAAGTCTGCCATTTACTGCAAAACTGTTTCCATCTCAGAACACTGTGGTGAAAAGTTCACAGAGACACCACAACAGCCGAAAATATAAAACACAGTTTTAAACAGGGGAGAAAGAAAACCCTTATGTTTTACCAAAAAAAGGGATTTGTTTGACAAATGGAACCACATTCAAAGTTCACTAGCCCTACTGAGGCTGTGCCAAACGCATTTTTTAGGCCAGATTATAAATCCATTAAACTGTGGAGCCAAGAATCCTTCAATGAACTCTGATCATCAGCGCAAAACCCTTTAGCCCGGGTGCCACGCGGTCCGTGGTGCCAGTTTCTGCCCTGAGGCTCACTGCCACCCTATGCTAGCGCTCTGTTGCACTGCTCTATCAGAATTTGATCCTTTTTTTGACTTATCGCGTTCCCTTCCACTTCAAAAGAGCGTTTGATGTGCGCATGGGCCACTTTGAAGCCCACGCGCCGGCACGCACGACAGCCCCCAGAACTCCACAGAACCCTGTGATGTGTCATTAGCTTGTTCACTTTCAATTTGAAGGCTAGATTAGCGAGCAGATGTGTTAATGTCCAGCCATGTGAGACCAAACAGAGTCTCGGAGAAGCAGGTTTATCTCATTAAGTCGCATTCAAACTAATTTCATGGGATTACCATCTGACTCATTGACACCACCACAAACACTTCCCAGTTAACAATTGTAGGTTGTAAGAATGTGTCCCTAATGTTTGTAATATCAAACCTACCAAAACCATTATATTCAAAGTTACAGAAACATTTCTAACCTCAAGTTTTTAAATGTTTTGTTTAAAGAACGTTCAAATTCATGTAGCGTAAAAAGAATGATTTTGGTACAAGGTGAAAAAACATGAATGCAAGAACTAACTTTAACTTCCAACTTAAACTAACTGGTAACAAAACTTTTAGAACATATAGCCAATGTTCTGAGAACGTTCCCTGTTTGCTCGTGTTTCTTTGTGCCCTCACCATGAAAAATGCGTTTTTGTTACTTTTAAGACAAATGTGAGTTGGTTTAATGCCGGGCTGAAGCTGTAACTCATTATTTCCAAATGAAATTAAATGCATTAACCTGCTTAACACGTGCCAGATTCAGCCGTAATCTCACTCTGTGATTTAGCTCTGCTTTTTCGAACTCCGACCTCAGCTATGAATCAAAACTTTAATTATAAATCATCTTCAGCTTTAGAGATATTTAAATAGAGATAAAATATACTTGGACGATATCTTCCTCCTTTTTATTAACTGTGTCCTCCTCAGAAGCTCTGTTAATCATTCTTTAATTAACTTGTTGACTGGGGACAGGAGCAGACTGCCTCCAATCTCACACACACA
>JBAJNP010004972.1:0-30916 GCA_036877545.1 Yasuhikotakia modesta | reverse complement strand
CCATTTCTAGGAACAGCCATATTCACACTGCATTCCAAGAATTCTGGCGACATTAAACACTGGTGCCCTGCTTATTCTGTGCGTGTCATTTTAGCACAGTTGCCTTCAGCATTGACACGATTCTCCTGCCCCAGTCTCACCGCCGGTACAGGTGTCAATGGCCAGTGTAGCGGGGTGATGACCTCATCAAACCAGCTGCCCAGCAGAGCCCAGCAGGATACAAGCCTCACAAAAGCTAACACCTGCTATGCAC
This sequence comes from Yasuhikotakia modesta, assembly GCA_036877545.1. NCBI lineage: Eukaryota > Metazoa > Chordata > Actinopteri > Cypriniformes > Botiidae > Yasuhikotakia > Yasuhikotakia modesta. Next base: position 30,663 of record JBAJNP010004972.1, on the reverse strand, counting down.
AGACACACCGTTCAATGATTCTTAGCATGAACACTGGTTCAGTATATATACCTCTCACCAATACTGTTCAGTGTCTACATCAAACAGACTTATAAGGTGTCGGTATAAATATATCTGCCTGTATGTACAAAGAACAGGCAGAACATAGAATATCTATTTCAAAAAGTACAGTTTAGCTTTATATGCCTGCCCCCCAAGGACTGTTTTGCCAATAGGAGAACGATTCATGTTTTTGCAGGGGTCTAAAAGAACAGGCTAACCTGCAAAATATTGCAAATATTGATGCTGCAAGTAAACAATGAGTTGATGGGGATTGGTAGGTACAATTTCTAGAGCCTCTTCATTAGGAATGACTATAAAAGAGAAATCTCTAGACTCTAGAATCTCTGACCTTCACACTGCAGGGAGCCACAAGCCAGTTTTTGAGCTCCAGTGTTTAAAAAATCAACATAAATAAAGTTGATTAAAAAAGAACATTAATGCATTAATGAACTCAATAGGGTCAAAGTGGATTTTGTCTTTATATTGTGTTGAATGTATATCAATGTAAAAAAGTTGCAAATGCCATTGGAGAATCACACTGATTTCCAATAGCTTGTAAATATGACATATCGAGACACAATGAGAAGTGCCTGGAGCTCAAATTAAGCACCACTGAAATATGCATGAGAAAAAGATGAGATAATTGATCAGTCTGTTTCAGAATTTGACCCTCTGCATTGTTTTAGTATTTGATCCAGAGCAGCTAAAACGATCATTGGTTTCTCTAATTTTATCTGTGTGAGGCTACGATTAAAACGCAGTTCTGCACAGCAGGACACGATTCTGGACAGCCGGAATGCATTTACATTTATCTCATTTCCATGTCTTTCAAGAGTGAGATCTTAACCTCGCATTGAGAGACCAATTCAAGCTCCCTTCAGCTTTAAAAGATATCTGTGTGGGAGGTACGCGTCCCAGAAATCTTAGCAAAAACTTAATTTGTTTCGAGTGTTTTGATAAATAGCGGCTACAACTTTCTCATCCACCCACAGCCTTGTTGACATCACATTTGATAAAGTTCCACAAAAGAGTGAGATACAGTGTCAAGTTGCCCAGAAAGGAACAGAACAATAAGTTAGACCTATAACAGTAAGATGAGGTCATCTTCTCCACTGCAGCCATGCAGATGATGCATTTTAGTTTGCATTCACAACATAATGTTGCATTCTCAACATAAAGTTGCAAGTAGTCAGGCCATTTCTTGCAAGATCAAAAACTTAGTATTTATAATTGATGGTTAACAAGATGATTCAGCGGTGACTGGCCAGTTAACAAGTCGCTGTGGCAATAGGTTGAAATCAGTGACGGACATTAATCAAGGTTCAATCAGAGTCTCTTAAGAGTCTTGCATGAGAACTTTGTTGCTGTTCAGATGGTAATTTTCAGCAGAGTAACTTAACACTATAGCTATGTAGATACCAGCACCATTCAGAGGCAAAAGTCAAAAACCAATCATCTTCATTATACTGGGTCATCTAGTTCTATGTTCTACACAGTTCATCCTTTACCCTGGGTTAGTCATTTAAACAATCGCAATTTTGTCTATGTAAAAACCGTACAAACCTGAACAAGACAATAATGCTAATGTCAATATTAAAACTGATATGAACTCTCTAAAATAACAAATGTCAAATTAGGGCTAAAACTGGCCCATATTAACCAAGGGTTAAAAAAGAAAGGCTGAAAAAAGCATCACACAAGTTTTATTTGAGCATTGAGAGCTCTACTAATAATGTATTTGCCCCACCAATTATTAACAGAAACTGAAGTGATTACTTATTATTTTTGGTTTGGACACATAAGCAATATCTGTATTCAGAAATACTGTCTAGTTCTCTGTTTTTTATATTATATCTGAACTGGTCAAGGCTGTAGCACGTGTAAAAAGTGGTGTCCTCTCTTAATCCATCGCAGGAAAGGGTTTTGAGCCCCGAGCAACAAGTGTCCTATTTCATTTCTGACACACAACCTTATTATAAAATCGTTCTCCGGATCGGACCATTATAACACCGACTACATATTAGTCACACCGTAGATTATGTCATTAGAAGAATCCATGTCATCCACGTCTCATGCAATGTGGCTTATCGTGAAGAGTTTAAACAACACAACAAATCCACATTAAACACACATTACAAACTTTTTTTAAAGGATCGTTTACCTCATTCAGAATGAAGCCACTACACTTCCTCTATATAAAATGTGCAGCATTTTCCTCACTGTCCACTGGTACTTTTCCTTCCATGTGTGTATTTAAAGAAGCGCTTACCGGGTATGGCGAGATTGGTAAGAGGAATGCTGTGCAAGCTTTCCGGTAAACTTGACATCCAATCCGCATAACGGAGTTCGCTCTTCCCCTGAGACGAAGCCATGCCGTAGGTTCTCCGGTGATCGGTGTCCGTGCGCTTCTCTCCGAGTGCTCTAGCATTCAGCGCCCGTGCACGCGTAAGTTCACGGCGCGAGCATCACCACACCCCCGAGGCTGCGCGCGGCACCTACATCACAGTTTCTCCGGATTTCTAGATGTATAAACGTCTTTAACAAATACAAACAAGCTCGTTTCATGGGTCAAGCCTATATTTTGGAAATAATCGCTGTCCCGTGTCTCTTCAGGGTGTGGGCACGTTAGAAAGGGTTGCGAGCGGATGCCGCATGCGGATGTAATGAATTCATTTGGTGTTATTGAACAATTACTGTTGTGCCGAGGCGCATCACACAAGTGTCGCTTTCCTCCGTTACCGGCCCGTTAACATGGTCGCTGTCCACCACAGAGGTGCTGAAATTCAACAGGAACAAGCGATTGAGCAACAAGTGCAAAACAAATGACGAAATATATAGGCTCGGATTTGAGAGAGCTTCCATATGCTTTGCCAGACTAAACTAGACTAAATATTTTATATTATAATGTTAGATGGCGTGCATGCGTTTACAAAAGCAAAATCTAAACACTTTTGAATGCTGTCAAATGATGCCGCATATTTGACAGTTGTTTTCAAAAGACCCCAAATAGTTACACTGCAGTACAATAGTGTTAAAAAAACACAAGGGCTTTGTGTTTTACATGTTGTGACAAATAGATGTTTATTGTTATGTACAATGCATATGTACACACTGCGAGTTGAACATTAAGGCCTCAGATCTTACGACCCAAAATAACCAGTAAACCTGACCAAATAAATGAATAATGAATGTACTTTTATGAGTAAGTCTGTTTGTTTGTTTATTCTATTGAGAATATTATAGATTCAATAATGACAATAACCTGAAACACTTTTGCATTCAATCTACTGCAAAGCTAAAGAAACCTAAAGGCTTTCATTACCCATTCAGAAAACACATTCATTTGTTATTTTAACAGATGAAGACACTGTGTAGCTTGAGGGCCTCATTGAATATTAGCTGTTTTTCTGTCAAATTTCCCAACAAATCTTCAGTTGAAGGCTCTACAGGATTGTGCGAGGGAATTAAAGTGTGTGGTATCCTTCAGCTGTGAACAGTCCCAACAACCTAAAGCGCTTTTTGTCTGGAAACGCTCGGTTAATTAAACCCTAAATCTGCTGCATTGGTTTCAAGTTTGGAGAGACCTGATTGAGAAAATAAATAACATTAAGTAAGCAGAACATGAGTTCAAAACATGACTAAATTGTACATAATGCTGTTAGCTTTTTTATACAATGCCATTGAAATTTAAGTGTTATTAAATGTCATCCTGTCTCACGAAAACAACATTTAGTGTAAAGTGTTATAATATCATTAAGTGTCCCTGTAATTCATCAATGAAGACATTTACCTGAAACTCTGTTCCTGTGCACTTCTTAATGTCTTCTGGTGACAGACCCTCCCAAACCTCAATGAGGGTTAAACCTTTATCCTTGTCCACATCAAACACAGCCTGGAGAAAACAAGAGAATGCAACAATAACAGAGGACGCTGTTAAACAGGATGGAAGCAGAGAATTATGAAGTATAGAAGAAATATCTGCCTGTTCTGGCATTAAAAGAATTTTTAAAACAAGGTTTTTAAAAAACATTGCACAAATTGCATAATTATACGTAGGTTGGTTGCACATTTGAACAAGGCAACAAGTCAACAAGATAATCTGGTCTAGACTTGATTCCAAGCATTTATTTAATGTAAGCCTTTAATGCAAGTCTAATCGCACTTTTCCTCAAAAAATACACAAAATGATGTATCATTCATACCCGTTAAATTCCTAACCCTATGAACAATAATAACACCCTGTAGAAGCTTCCATTAGCAAACACCACTAACAATACTATTATCACAGTAATTCAAATCTTACATAAAACAGTGTTTAAACATAGATCAGGATCACAATCAGGATCAGGCAGCAACTGTGAGTCAAGGCACACAGTGAATTCTTCAAGGTCAAGTGCCTCTGCGGTTATTATTAAACCAAGTCATGTATGTTTGCATTGAACCAGCAGCCTGCTTTGCATGTTCTGAGGCAATGTGACCCATATCTAATGCTTCTGTAGTCTCATTTCATGAATGACCCGTGGAGCACAACCTGCCGCAGGCAGAACGCTCGCTGTTAGTCTGCCTCTCCCCTGCTGTCTCTGTCCTTCTCCTGCACCTAAACGCCGTCCTCTAATTGCTGAAGGATTTGACTGAGTGTATAACAATGCAGTCAATGGGATTAATCCACCTGCCAGAGTTCCAATCAAAAGCTCCGACAGTCCAAAAAATTTTCTCTCCGCAAAGATAAGGTATTGCACGCTTGTTTATTTTTCAACAATCAGGGCAAACGGAGGAGGAACGAAGAATTGAGCAGTCAAATATGGCAAAGATGGATGGCGCAATTTACATCATAGCTTGCCATCAATATTTTTATAAAAACATGCACGGTCCTGAGACGACAAGTAGCAAATTGTCATCAGTAAACCAGCCTGAGTTTCATGTGCTTTCTACGAAATAGGGTTGCTTGCCCTATAATAGTTCAATTTGCATCTGCGAGACACTTTAATCCACATAAACATACATTGCATTTGGATGCATTTCTAATTCCTGTGATAAAACCCACTACCCTGATGTTGCAAGCACAACATCCTACCCATTGAGCTACTCGATCAATTCCTACCAGCCACATAAATAACGCTCCCACAGTTCAGCTTATCTTATTTACTTTTGTGGTAGGAGGTCTATAACCGAGGTTAAATAGCTGACTGGCTCTTTCTTTGAACTGAAGCTAAACGTCGGCTTGTTAGGCTGTCAGACGGGGTCTGTGTTGAACAGCAGGGTGGGATGACAAACTCAGGTTGAACAGAAGGTGGTGGCCGTGTTGTCGGAGAGGTATAACCTTTCTAAATGTTGACAGAATCTTTTCACAGGAAACCATGTTGTGTAACCGTTACAAAAGCAACGGCTGGCAAAGCATACAAAGGGGGTGGGGGGGCTTGGTGGAAAAAGGGCATGAAAGAGGAAAAAGAAAGAAGATTGAAAGTGAGAAAGGCAGGTCGAACGAGTATCAGACTGCTGTTATATAGTCCACCAGTGGCACCGCAGACAAAATGAGAGCCTGGATCAACAAGTGCCAGCAGCAGTCCATAAAACCGGCAGTTCTGAGCAGCTGAAATTGCCTGTGAATGCTTGAATCAGTCAAGTGCCCTTGAACGGTCGTGTAAGACAGCCTTCGCGCGAGCTTACAGGCCCACTGCTTCTGATAAGAGCACAATAATCCCTCGTACTGCATCTACCCTGGAAACAAATCCGACAGCTTGAGGCATTTTGCGGTGGAAGTGTCACCTCAGAATGTTTACTAACCACTGACCAATCAGTTGTGAGAGACCAATCAGCTAGAGCTTTACATCAGTAAAATAAAAATAATCCTAAATAATGAATAAATTAAATAATTATAAAATACCTTCTTTTCAACAGAAATCCACAAATAAAAAAATTAAAATTGAATAAAAAGTTTGAAACAGGTTAGAAACTACAGACATCAGAATATCAGGAGATTCATACCTTTTAAAATACACAAATTCCATACCTTTTAAAATACACAAATGGGTCCTCTAAACCCAGGCCATGTGGCAGGCTTGATATTATTAAGAAACATTTACATTTGGGAGCTCCGTGTTTGAAAAAAAGTCGTTATGTTGCTCTGATGGGTAGATTTGATTAGAGTTAGGGCAATAATTTGATTCCATTTTTCCACTGCCTGTGTGCAGCATCGCTTCCTTATGTCTCTGCACCCATGTTAGAATAAAGCTGTTGCTGTGAATAAAAGTTTATCCAATGATTCTCAATATTAATGAGCTGTTTAATACACTACATGATGTGATGTCACAATATAAACTTGTGATTAAAGAATTTTCTCATTTTTAATCAACCTCTCTAACATTGAAAGAGTAAAATCAACTATTCCTGTTTACCAAAACCCACCTTTTCTGTAATAATACGGTCCACACACTGTTTTCCAGTCAGAGGCAGGTTGCACTTGTCCAGAATCTTGTGTTTTCCACCCTAATAAATAATAAAAATTGCATTAAATAAATTGCATTAAACAATAAACTACAGAAAGCAATATATAATATCAATGGCAGAAATCACAAACATTCCTCCTGCTGTATGCTTTGAAGAATCCTTCTGATCTTGTTTAGCAAACAATCTACAGCCGCAGTACCGACCACACAGCCAATGAGGGCCCATAACAAACAGTCTAAACCAGCTAAATTCATCACCAGTTGTACTGGAGATATCCACCCTTCTGCCTCCATGTGCAGCATGGATCAGGGCTTGATCTGGGGATAATAATTAGATGGCTGATGGCAGTTAATTTTATCCATGTCCAGAGAGAGTTCATCCCACTAGGGGTAAGCAGCTGGCCCTGGAACCCTGAACCCAATCCAGCCCCTTCCCCCAGGGCAGCCAATGGCAGCATGTGAATGGCAGTCTTCAGGGCATGAGGGCTTTCTCTGCCCAACTCTCTCTCTATCATTGAATGGATCAATGAGATCAGAGTGCTGAAGGGAATCAAGCCACCAATGTCATAATTATACCAACAACACTATTTGTGACTCCTGGGAGAACTCTGAGCGCATTTCACAAATAAAACTGTTGACCTTTGATCCAGATAAGTGCCGTTTGTGTCAATAGGTGGTTTTGCTGATTACAAAAAAACACTCAAATCTATGTCTGCATAACTGATATTTTGAGGTGAACATTTTCTACATTATTGCCTGCCAGAAGCCTCATTACAGCAGACAGCATGGTGATTAGATTCAGCTAATCTGTTTTACAGCATATGGACTGGCAGGCATATGGGATATATATAATAATTTACTTAAACATGTCTCGCTTCTACTTTATGGTTCCAAAAAAAAAAAAACACACGCACAAGAGAAAACACCCACTTCATATGATGTTAAGATGAGTAAATAAAAGACAGGACTGTCATTTTGGGGCGAACGGTTTCTTTAAGATTGTAGACACAGCGTGTATGAAAACCACTGTGTGTTTGGCTGAAAGCATTACAGAATCCTGACATCTCTCCAGCTGTCTGCTTAGGGTAGAGAGATTCTGTCACTCATGGGAAATAATGATACTCTTCTTGCGGAGAGTTCCTGCCATGCAATGTGACTGAAAAAAATGAGTTCATTAAAAGTGATCGCTGCGATCATCACTTCCTTCTACATTTAAAGCAGAAACCTTTGATAAACATATAGGAAGAACTACAGCATTGAATCACACTATTCTCTGTAGGATGGTATGTTCAATGTGGTATATTCTGTTCTTATACATTTAATCTTCAAATGCTGCTTTACTATCTTCTCTACGGAAAGAAACATTTTTCCATTTCATTATAGTTTAATAACCACCTAGCTTATTTCTTTTTTATATTGAGTGTTACATTATAGTCATCTTTAAATCGAAACAATTCTTATTTTTGTAAAAATAGTTGCAGTTTATTATAAAGATTTTATTGTAAGTCGTTGTTTGTTTTAAATTCATATGCCCTGATAAATTTATTCAAAAACATTAACCACCCATTTCCCTTGCAACCATCATAACTCTGAATGAATGCTGTTATAATAATTGAATGGTAATTTAAAAAAATAATAAAGTTCCAATATGCTGCATTCTATCATTTTCTAAATGTTGTATAAAAGCAACAACACAGTTGCAACTGTGCTGTTGTACTGAATATCATCACAGCTGTGTTTATGCTTGTGTGAAACTGTTTGTGTGAAACAGAAAGTCAATGTGATGTAGTCTCACGGACATGTAATTGTACCTTAGCAGAGTGCTCCATTGTAACAACCACTTTTGTCCCAGCACTGGCCACAAGATCCATAGCCCCTCCCATGCCCTTCACCATCTTACCCTGAGGGAAAACAAACAAATAAAGATGGTGCAAGAAATGAGCAACACACATATTAACTTCAAACACACATTTATTGCAGCGTAAATAATGAACATAACATTTCAGCAAGCGTGAATCAAATGAGACTGAAATTAAGTAATTCAATTCTACAACTAAATTCTACAGTGGCCAGTGTGCAATTCAAGGAGGACAGGAGAGCTCAGTCGGGTTTGTTTTGGAGGGAAATCAGAAAGGGCACTGTTGCTAGGAAACCATAAACCTGATTACCTGTGGCTGGAGTCACTTAACAAAAGGGCTTTTTGAGTGACGCTGATTTTATTGTCTTTTTGCTAGCATGCACAAACATAAACTCTACAAAAATCTGTGCATAGCGCACACGCTAACACAATGCCTGAAAGTGACGTTTGTTTTGCACCACAAAATAATATTTAAATAGAGTATAATAATGTATAAAATAAAGAAATATTAAAGAATAAAGGTCTTTACCGAGGAATCGCATTACACCGTACGACATGAATCTAATCTATCCTTGACCGTTCAAGCAGGCAGGTTTCCTGCAGTGTCATTTTACAAAATGTGCAACCTCTATTTTACAGTCCTGGAAAATTCATTTACGCAAATGTCCCATTCTGCTGTTTCTCATATAGCTGACCGCGGCTCAGGCGGCATGTCTCCTCTCATCTTACCGCACAAAAATGTACTGATTCTTACTCTTGAATGGCTTCAGTAGTTGTTTAAATAAAGTGTAGAAGATATGAATGGAATACTGTGCGTTTTCTCTGTGTGTTACTCAGTTACACAGACATGCCTTGTAAAAAGGTCAAAAAGGCATAATCTGCACAATATTAAAGAAACTGTTTCTCAAGGTCTGCTCCTCTCTGTGGAAGCCGTCTCGCACTGTGATAGCACATCGTCCTAACACTGTGTAAAATTAATTGAGCGGAAATACACAGTCATACAATGAACTCAAATGCATGACTGTAATTACTTTACAGTAGATAAGCTAGTTTAAATTTTGTTTTATACAGCATTCATTTCTGGTCTTTGCATCTAATATCCACACACTTTCGGGGGCTGCTACTGAAAACAACAAATTTTGGTGCTAGTGAACAATAAAACATCTTTTTTATGAAAAAAGAGTTTTCATTCTTATAATCATTTCAGGAAAGACATCATTCATATCTGTCATCTGAGAGATACAGATCACAATAATGATACTTGAATACTGATATACTGACTAATACATATAATGTATACTACACATAATCTGTCATCTGACAGATAATAAATCACAATGCATCACCCAGTTGAGAACAGTCCAACATCCTATATCAGAAACCACAGAGCAAATCAAATCATGAACTACAAGCTGTCATCATCACTACAGAGTGCCCTTAAACACAGAAAGACTGTCCAGTATGCAATAAATAACTAGCAGGAAGTGATAAGAAAAGGCCAATGAGCATCACCTGGGCTGTTTAATATGTTTATGTATGCAGAGTTAGAGGAAAGAGAGCGGTTTACACATTTGGGAAGAGCCACATGGAAGTGGTGTGTGTGGGTGTGTGTGTATTTGTTGAGGGGATATTTCTCATGGAAAACTGCAACTTTAATGGACAGCAGACTGAGTTTCCATGACAACATGTCAAATACTTTCCCTGTAAATCACACAATGCTTTCTTTTATGCTTGCTGATGAAGACAAGAAATTATGTCTTTCACTTTAGACAATTTCCCATTGTCAAGTTACATCCTCATCCGCTTTCCTAAACTCATTCTCTCCTACACAAACCGGCTGGACATTTAAATGCATGGCAATTCAACGGCGACTAGCGCTAATGTCGTTTCCTAGACAACAGCTGTGTGTAGTTTAACAGAGCATAACAATTGCAGACAATTGTAAAGTTCTTTATCACATCTTGAAGGAAGTCTGTGAACTTTAGGGGGTAACGTTTCATGTTCTTTGTTCTTTACCGATTAACTGGGCGCATTAACCTTTGGTGAGCTGGTTTTCATCTTCCCAATGTGTTATACTCTGTCAAAAGCTTTCTAATTAACTTCTGAATTATAAGTTTCTAATCAACAAAACACATGCGGTTAAGTAATGAAAAAACAGGACTGTTACAATTAAACAAAAGTACATACTAAATGATCAGACTCTTGTGTGTTGGCTAAGAAACCTTCCTAAATTATGCCTATATTATATTAAAAGCATACTTTATAATGACAGATGTGTAATGCAATAAACAGCCATCACAAAAATAGCTTAAGTTTATATATAGTTTATATATTGAAATTAATTTGTTGCAAAGTGCACCACAATCCAGTTGTGTTAATCTGTCAAAGACAAACACAGTCACTCATTTTAAATCTAAAAATATAATGATGTTAAATTTAATTAATCACACCGTCTGCTTTAAAAAACACAGCAGACAAGATTCATGGAGAATTGTTAACAGAAATGAAGCACCTACAGTGTCCTCAAGTTCTCGCAGGTACTGGGTAATTTGAAGTGGACTATAATTTTGTGTCTGGGTTTGCTGTAAGACAGTAGAAGCACAATTTTTGAATGAGGGTCAGTAGTTAGCGAGTCCCATCTCAGATGTACATCCACCAATCACATCTTTTTAACAAGAGTGGGTGGGCGTTGGGAATCGGATGCAAGCGGAATTGTCATCTTGTTTAATATGCATTCAACCCCTTTTTTGTGAATTATAATTAAAGACGCCAAATGACTGTAAACTGAAAAATGGCCACTGAAACCAATCCTCACCAAAACAACCAAACTTTGTTTCACCAACAGACGCCAACCAGCTCTTCTAAAAGCTAGAGGCAGATAAACATTTCAGTAATTTCACTTTTGGATCACGCTATTCTGGTACATTATAAATGCTAATTTATAAATCCCCATTACCAATGTTTCTACCAGAGCATGAAACATGGAGAATGAAGCTTGTACCCTTTTTCTGCTCAATTTTCCAATGAATATCAGAAACTGCTCTAAACTGGCAGAACCTCAAGCAACTCTTCCCCTTTAATGGTTCCTGGCTCCCTGGCGAGAATGCTAACGCTAACTGTTTGATGTAGCGTGTCTTCATCAACATCTGGGATTCTAAGAACCGAGAATCGCTATCAGTAGACGGGCAAAAGGAGGGTGTCTTGTATCGTCTCCGATCATCTCCTGACACATCTCGCTGCTTCTGGGCCCTCTGGCTGTACTTGAGAGGTGGCCGGGGAACTCACAGTAATTGGAGGATTATTGTAATTAGCGTGCCAGGCCTCATCTGATTCATTAAGAGTTTAAAGGCTAAAGACAGCGTAGAACCTCTCAATCTATAGCATGCAAAACAATTCATGTTTGATCATGTACACCTGGACACTGGACTAAAACATGTGCTTACATTTAAACATAACAAGAAGAAAATACAGTGCTATACATTTAACTAGTTCATTAGCTAGCCCTACTAATTGGCACATCTCATTAACAAACAGACCAAAACGCTCCTTAAACATTTACGTAACCATTTCAACTCAGCATTTCAGTGCATGTTTCCCATCGTACCCCTTCCCGGAGTGCAAGTGAGGTGACTTAAAAAAAACGGTAAGAAAAACAGACAGCAGAGTGCACCTCATGGCCCATGTGCGGCAGTTTCGAAAAATAACCTTCAACCAAACTCGATAAGCGAGGTGCATGGGGTCCAGGAGGCTGGGAGGCATCAGTCAGTGACAGGCTGATGCCCTGGAGGGCTATAAATAACCCTGCAGAGGTGTCTGCATGCAGGGCAGCTGAGTATCGACAGCCCCCTCAGCTGACAGCAAGACCGGGCGCCACGGGCGACAGCCAACAGAAGTACAGCTCTGAAAACCACAGCCAGCATTGACTCTCATTACGGTTCGGGAACCCTTACGTGAACCTAGTGGGAAGTGATGACTCTGGATTTAGGGCAATGTGGAGGCTAACTGACACACAGACGATACTTGGGCGACTATAAGGAGGAATTTGACAGAACAATGTGAAAATAATAAGAGAAAGGAAACTACTACATGCTGCCCTGCATTGGGTCTGATTAACTAGCACTGGTTATCGTACATTTCAACTAACAAGCTTTACTTGTTTGCTTGGTTGTGTTTATAAATTTAAGTGGCTGTTCTGAATAGATTTTGAACTAGCTGGACTGTTTTGTTCTGTAGCAGACAGTAAGAAAAAACAATGCAAAATGCAACTAATAACACGCAACTAACCAATTTATCATATACAGGATTCACAAGGCTGTGCATCCACCAATCAAAACTCTTCAGTATTTTGGCAAAGATTCATGTCATGTGGAAGAAACTAGCCAAATTAGGTACTTTACTGTTGATGCCAATATGGACAGATTGTGTGCAGCATGACATCCTTTAAAAGCATGAGCAAAACTATGAAAAGAACAAGTCAAGCCAGGCCGCATTAAGTGCAGGTTGCAGCAATGCAAACCGCATTATATTGGAATTTATTGTCTGTCAATATTAACATTGACATTGTTGTAATCATCAACTGGTGTCCAATGTAAGAAAAGTAACAGTTCTATCAGACATTAAAGTTATATGCCATCATGCACTACAGCATTGTCTAAGAAATCGCATTCTTCACGGGTTTGTACAAATGTTACCTGAGCGATAATCGTTCTTCTGCTCGAAGAGAGACAGTAACAGCCATCAAATATGACAGTACATCAGTATTTGTGCTCCTCACAGAACATCTACATAAATCATTTCTGATTTCACGCTGTGCGTTCTGTCATTAGCTGCTCAGCGATTTCCATAAAACAAAAGAAAAGCTCTCCAGTTAATTGCAGCAGAAGACTGAAAAAAAGTGGCGGGAGGAGAGATGCGAAGATGCGATATGCGGTCGTTTTGATTCAGCAATGAATGCATCTCTGTTGGATGAGCTTTTAACTTTTTCCACATGGCATTTTTTTTAATATATGTTACCCCAGGACACACCAATGATCAAATACAAACACATTGTGCCTATGAATCCACCTGCAGTAGAATTGTTACCTGTGTAGGGCGGAACAAGCAAGCTACACTCTGATTGGTCAGGCTGATGTTACGTACAGATAGACTAATATAATTGGGAACTTGCCGGAATCATCCAGTTGGCCAGATCTCCATACTTGGATACCTGCATGGCTCCTAACATGGTCAAGTTGATGTGGCCCCTAGAAGAAAAAGCAAATACAAAAATAACTCAGAAGATTAAACAACTACATGATACCTGTGCAAGATCTTAACCTGAAGTTAAAACAAACATTTTGTTCTTAATTTCTGGTTCAGACCATGTCACATGATTTGAATACAATGTTTTTAATGTTAGAAAAATTATGTTGTTTGATGTATGTTTATTAATTATGTATGTTTAAAATTATGTAGTTATTTGCAGAATTATGTTGCTTTTTCTATACATTGGAAGCTTGTATTCAATATATAAAAATATTACATACAATATATATAAATATATACCTCTATGGTCTTTTAATAGTTTTGTATGAGGGAAGGACTGAAACCATCTAGATAAATCAACATGTACTTAATTACAAACAAGATTAATTGATCTGAGTGGGCAAGGACTCGTGTGTGTCAACACATCTCATCTACTGGCTTGAAATAATGCACCAGTAAATCACTGGCTAGTCTAATTCATAAATCTGTGGATGGCCAGTAAGTGGGTAAAAGGCCTCTGTCATGACTTTCCTGTTCCAGGTACAACCAAGACCCTGTGACCGCCCTTAGTGCTCCCTCAGACTGCCTCAGACAATTTAGACCTAAATATATGACTGCTACTAGATTCACAGACGGTGAACACAGATAAAACAGAGGCTTGTGGGAAGACGGCGGCAGCCATCCGTGAAAAAATCAATAAGACTCAAAATATAGACAGGGAGGACTCAAAAAACATGGGACTAATGTCTAACATACAGCACGCAAATAACAAATCCCACAAGAGTGGATTTATTCAAGAGGAACATACCCTACAACCTCACCAAAACAAAGATGGGAAGATTAACACAGCTTACAGTAACTGTAACTACAGCAGATAGAAATCTTAATATGGTACAGCTCTCAGAATGCTTTCAATCAGGAAATTGGTAGTCACACACACACACTGGATGACTACGATCACACACTCCCGCGCTCACAAGCAGCCAGAGTCAATTGCTTTATCGACAGCTCCACACGGGCCTCTCCCCTGAAGGCCAGAGACGCTGGCAAAGACAAAGCGCTGTGATTCTGGCCTGCCTCACCCTACAGAGCAGTACAAGAAGTGTCCAATTAAAGCGGCCACCTGTTTTGACAGAGCTGAAAATGTCAGCCAATGCTGCCCAAGGCGCAGCCGCTGTCACGGCCGACTCGTTACATATTCTGCCTCTGTACATACTTCACTGCTTCCATTAACATTAAAAAAAGCTCACATTGCTTGGTCATATATGTTAAACCTTATAAAGGCTTATTAGAAAGCTTAAAAGGTTCAAACAACCTCCCTTATAAAGTCATATAAAGTCTTACAAAAGTCTTATAAACCCATGATGGGGAAAACAAAAAATGTGAAAATTCCTAAACATATTTCTTATTTGTTGTCATTTTTGAGTGACCTTCAAGCTCTTATACACTCTGTACAAAACACTAAGATTCCTCACCCTCGGATCATAGCGAAGGAATCGTCGCTGGAGAAATATGAGGCTGCTGGAAGAACTGTGACTGTTTCTTTACCTGAAGGAAGGAGACATGTGAAGAGCTATTATTAGATGTTCCGAATGGACAAATTTGGATCCTACGCAATTTGTGAGACGCTAATGCTGTGTAAAGGTTTACAGGTAAGAAAATGAGGGATAATTATTACCAGCATTGATGAGATCTGCATCGACCTCTTCCTCTGTTGGGTACGGGCCCTGAATCATTTAAAGAGAACACAGAAAACGGCCCTCATGAATTGCTGAATTTATGATGAGCGCAAAATAAGGGAAAATAAAGGAAGTAAGTGTGACAAACAACAACAGCACCTTGAATTAAATGGACCCTAAGACTCTTTGTTCATGTGCATTTAATACTGATCAATTAAAGAACACTTTTATTGTGACTTTATTACTTTTTGATTGTTATAATATCAAACTGTGGTAATATATTTGTCATTAATTATACGCTCATAAAAGATACAAGTGTACTTCAAATGTACTATGAATTTGCATCTTCTTAGCCTGATAATTTATGACTCTGCACATCAACTCAACATAAAATCCTAACAACAGCTGTAAGTAGCTGTGAGTTTTTTTCTTAAGAGTAATTTTCTTATTAACATAATCACCTAAGGAAAGTCATAATAAAGAAATTGCTTTCCACTGCGTTTGTAACTGTATTAAGCAACTTTAAGCTCAGCAAAACAAGCTACAAATCAAAATCTTACCAGTCCCAGAATGCCATTTTCACTCTGCAGGTGGACTGTGATATCTGGTTTAATGAAATTACTGGCTAGCATGGGAATTCCAATGCCCAGGTTAGCTGAAAAGATTATTGCAATAAATTAATGAATTACCATCAGAGACAAGCAGAAAATGCAACCTCATTTTGCCCAATAGCCTTCATTTAAATATCAGATTAAACAGAAGTCAAGTGAGATTAAATTGATAAGCGTGGGTAACATTTCGATTTTGACAGCAGCTTTTATCCTAAGCGACTCCATCTGATTGATTCAAGTTGTCCCTAAGAATTAAACCTATATCTTTAGCGTTGCAAGCACCATGTTTTTCAAGCTAAGCTATGGAAAAATCAAACCTTCTAAAATCTTAATCCAACACACGTTTAGCCCTGAAGCATTTCAGCTTTTTTCATCTTCAACTTTCTATAAACATACCATACATTCCATCTTCAAACTCTAATGCAGCTCTTCGAATGATCCTCTCTCTCACGACATCAGAATCTTTCTTGGGTTTGGGTTTCTCGCTCTGGCCTTTCTTTACTGTACGCCTCTGCATGAGGTCAGACAGAGGGGCAGCCATAAGAGGAAGATGACGGAGGATAAATGGATAAAGGAAAACAGATAGAAATAAACTGAAATAAACCTCAATTCGCTTCTCATAGCGATCTCCCTTGACAATCCTGTGGACGTAGATGCTGGGTATGTGGATGTCTTCCGCCACAAACGTACCCACGTCTACAATCTCCTCCACCTGATGACAGAAAATAGCAATCTTGAGAAAGACACGTGTGGTCACCATGAGATAAAGCTTCTAAAAGACTTTGTTCCAAACCACTGTATAGTTTTGTGGTTCATGGAACACAAAAGAGATATTGGAAATAATGTGCTGATCGCTCTTTTTCATGTTTGGCAATAATTAAGAACTGTTTTCAAACAAACAAAGAAAAATCACTTTTATGATACTAATATTATACTTTGCATTACTTTTAAGACTTTTAGAAGTTTCCAATGAATGTAATACAATGAAGCAGATTCTTTTAAAGATCAGTGCATTTGTTTAAAGTTTCACAATATAATTAAAAGTCATACAGGTTAAAAATACATAAAGGTGAGAAAATGCTTGAACTAGCCCTTTAAATTTCTGATGTAATACTTTGCAACCAACACTGACAATACAGCATCTGAAGAAATATGATGAAGAAGCTTGATAAAACCTTAACAGTAACAGATGGTCACTGTGTTCCCGTTTAAAAGGCGTCTTTACTGATCTATAATATCATAAACCATATTCTGCTTCTATCTGTCAATCACAGATAAAAAAAACATATTCTACATTTTAGGTCCAACTGCCCAGGGTCTAGGAAAAAGCTTTTAGAAACCAGAGGCACTGATATTGCCTTCATAAAGTCTTTACACATCTTTCACATGGACAGCTTTGGAGGTCCTACAGAGAGCAATAAACCTCTCACATAAGCAGCCTGATGGTTTGCCCTGCAAATGGGAAAATATTAACCCGTCTTCCTTTGGAGACTAGAGCGCATGGGAAGCAGGGAAAGAAATATGAAGTGCTGACAGCTGCTGAAGGCGGATAAATTACTAACTTCCCATAAACCGCATAATCTCAAGCAAAGTAAACCTCGTCCATTCATCGTTTGACTTTAATGGAGGCTCTTTGGGATCAGAACTGCTCAAAATTCTGAATTTGAAGAACTCACTTACTTTCAAATCACAAGTTGGGTCTTGAATTGAATGTAGAACAGAATTGGAATTTCTAATCTAAATGACAGCAAAAGAATTAGAACCCCAAATTCAATTCAAATTCAGTAGTTCACACTGAATTCTCAATTCTGGGAATTGAAAATTCAGTGTGAATTTCTGAAAATTTCTGAACACTAAATTCTGATAATAATACAGTACAATATGTGGTGCATGATTTTGTCATGATTCAGTTAAAACACAGTTCATCCAGTATTTCTCATGCTGCAGATGTATCTTTATTGATATCCTCCAATGCTAAATTCAGATGTTGTACCTGTTCTGCTTGAGCTTGTGATAACAGCACAAATCCCCACACACACAGTATAAACTGAGGCTCAGAGCACAGAGAGCGGCTTAACATTCTTTTAAGGACCAAAATAAGCTCTTAAAATACTGAACAAAAATCTCAGGCTCTCATAAAGGCTCTGGGGAGAAAACACACTTTGCCAAGAACCAAATCGATGTGTACACAGCACATTTAAGCCCTGCAGACGTGCACAAACAGAGAACAAAGGGCAGGCTACCACAGAAGTCAACAGACTTCCATAACACCAGCGTGAGTTTGACTGTCAGCTTCGATGGGCTTGAATATCACACATGAAGGGACATTTGTTGAAATGGGTGTTTTTTTATGAGTTGTCCTTTGCACACAGCACTGTTAAGGAGGGCAAAAAGATGAGCCTAGATTGAGCGGTGTAGCTGTTGTCATGGTTACCGCTAGTGGCATTTGGGTTTTTATCATTAGCTGGGCTGCACAGGCAGAGAATGATTGAAAGATTCAGGCCTAAGTGCATAGAATGAAATCTGCAGGAGTTAGTGAGTCTCTCGGGGGAGTTTTATACTCCATTAACCCTGTATGTACAGCTATCCTATACAGACATCATATTTCTTTACATCTTTTTTGAAAGATTGCACATTTACAGTTTTTGATAGCAGACACTTTCATCCAAAGCAACATACAAAGAGAGAGAGCATTAGCAATTTGCCCTAAGAAAAGAAACTTTACAAGCAAGAATAGTTTTAAGGCTAGAGACAGGATGAACAGTAAAAGAGGAAAAGTTTTGCCATATATCATATATTCACTATACGTACACAGCAAGGGTTAACTTAAATATTAGCCTCATTGATATGCTTTTCTCTACAGTTGTGTTCACTCTTCAATGAGAATGAAATAGGCTTGATGTCATCTAGAAAACAAGGATAC
Source organism: Yasuhikotakia modesta (assembly GCA_036877545.1). NCBI lineage: Eukaryota > Metazoa > Chordata > Actinopteri > Cypriniformes > Botiidae > Yasuhikotakia > Yasuhikotakia modesta. The sequence continues at coordinate 11,860 of JBAJNP010004972.1, read as the reverse complement.
AAAATCCCTGAGGGTAACGGAGAAGCCTTTTTTCAAAGGTTTGTTCTTTTTTTGGACTGTGAGCCTTGTCAAAACCTGTTAAATGCACAGAAGCTGATGGGAACATCGTTACGAAACAGCCGGCATCTCGATATGAGCCATTTTGGTGAGTGTATTCTTAAATTGTGTCCAATTAGGCAGGTATCTAAAAATGATTGAGCTTATTTACTCCAGTTTTACTTCCTGTAAAGTGTTGTTAAAAAGAGCAACAGCTGCTGCAGAAATAAATGCTAATCTTAGCTAATCTGTGTCACTAAGATTGATAAAACAAACAGACACAAACATCCAATGAAGGCACGAACAACCAAGAAAGCTGTATGTGACATTTCTAAAATAAAACAAGGTGTGCGTGAAAATAATGAAGACATTTCATAGTTATGCCAGTTTTGTCTATTTTTAAACCTGAGAAAGTCTGTTTTTTTCTTCTGCTCCTCTCCAGATGGTTTTCTTTTGAGCCAGGTTTCTGCTCAGTGTGGGTATGTTAAACCAAAAGGAAACTGGGTCTATCAGAAGCAAACACCTTGATGGACCATCAACCTGAAGTGAAATACAATTACCACTTCACTCAAGTGGACTCTGAGGTAAACCTTTAAAAATTAGAGGGGTGTGTGTGTGTGTGGGNAAAAATCACTGTATTGACATGTAGCACATTTTCACAAATCCTTTAGAAACTGAGTTCAGGCTTCCAAATGCACTAACATTCAAATGCACTATTATAACAAACTAGTTAACTAGCAGCTCCTATCCATCAACCTCAAGTAACTAACCATCACTTCTGCAAAGAACCTTTCCAGTTCCTTTTCCTCTATAGATTTGATAACAGGAGGATAGAGATGTAGAGAGAATTGTTTCCACGCAAAATGCCATACATGTGGTTTTTTGATTAAAATGGCCTGCAATTTAACAATACAATTTGGCCCAGCATTTTACAATATTCCTGTTCTGGCTCACAACACCGCAGATGTTGCTTTGCTAATTTATGTGCAACACACCGAAAGGATAATCAGCGTTTTGAAATTCGACAGAGTAGGAGGAGAGATAAAACCTTTGAGGACGATTTCATCAATAACCAATTAGCCTCATTCTGGAAAACCCATTTTACGCAACCTGTTATTTTAACGAAAAACACGGGTGGTTTGCTACATAAGATGTCACTAGCAAATAAGGCCTTGCTAAACCAACTGCCCTTGAATCCCACAATTCTTTGGGCCCCTCATTGTACCTGTGATTACAGGACAACTAGAATATGATACGGATCTCCTGTGAAAGCTTCCGTTGCCTGGGCAAACAGAATCAGGGCAAATCGATTATTTTTCACCTGTTCCATTATTATTACTTTTTCCTCTGCCTGTGCATTTCCTATAGTTAATGACAATGGTTGTTTAATTCAAATTAAGACACATCACATCAGATATCATGTTAATATGGACACACCGAGTGCTGTGTGTTTTAGACAGAAACTGAGGCGGCTGTTTTCCGCAGTCACATGCTTTAGCCATCAGTATTTTCGGCGCCTGTCTTTGACAAGCAACAGGGACTTTCTCTCCAAACATTAAACCATTGGCAAGCCTCATCAGACAGCTAATTGTGAGGAAATAATTCAACATGGCTGCTGCTTTTGGCAGATTATATCCGTGTGATCATAAAACACTGTCTCCCATCCTCCCGGCAACAGCAATATGGCCTCAGATATTTGAGAGTGAAAATCTGATTACAATGTAAAGAAAATGTTACACACAGCAATAGATTAAAGCACTTCACAGCTAAAAAACATAAAACAACAAAAAAAAGTGTCATATGTTGGAGTCTTCTACTTTGCAATTTTTCCAAATTTAGCACAACAACTTTTCTGAAATATCTACATAAATGTGAAAACGTCATAGTATTTGGTATGTGACATTTTGCTTTAAAGGCAGCAGGCAAATAAATCCGACCTGCTGTACAAAACACTCAGTCAATGCCACAAACTTCATTAATTTTTAAACTAATTATTCTTTATTTATTCTAAGTTAAACTCTAAAACCATTTTCACTGATGTCTCAAACTTGAGAAAGCCACTGTACTGAAAGAGCGTTAATAAACATTTTCCTCATTCATGTTTTTAAACAGATGTGCTGAAAAAAATATGCAAATGTCATGGATACATCACCTGTATTAAACCAGTCGACTGTTTTCTTAAACTTCCACTGACAAAATATCCTCATTCTGGATCCCTGCTGTGAAAGCTGAAGAGTTTCTGCCAAAAACATCTTAACCAGTCAAACCGAGTAAGATCGCAACACACGCTGCAGCTCAGCACTCAGCCAACTGCTTCATTTTCCTAGCAGGATAGTTTTCATTACCATTTACATTTAGCAGATGCTTTTATCAAGCGACTTGCAATGTGAGGAGAACACAGAAGCGAAAAATCATAAACGACAATAAACATCAGCCATACAAAAATACAAGACTTTTACAAGAAGGTTTATTTTATATAATAGTTATGCATGTGCCAGGCATTCATTGAGAAGTTTTTTGAATGCATTAGGGGCTGTGGCAGACCGAACAGGGTTTGGAAGAACATTATACCAACAAGAAATATTGAACATAAAGCTGCAAGTAGAAGGTTTCACTTTTACCACAGACACAGAATGAGGCCTGTGGCAATTGCTGCATGCCCAATAAACAGATAAGCTTATCTTTATAAGGCCTGCTATAACCACACTGCCTGATGATATTAGGCAGTAATAACAGCTCGTATTGCTGTTTAACTAAAATAAGGTTCATAAAGCAAACAAATACAACTCTAATGTGCTGATAGAATATGATGTGACTGACGATTAAAGAATTTGGCTAATCTGTCTTCTAGATCAGATTGTAAAAGTAAGACTAGTAAAGACTAGTTAGTAATATCCACTGAAAGAAGTGCTTGTTTAATAGCGATTTTACTGTAAACTGTTTTCATCTGAGCCTGCAGGAACAGAATGAGGCTCTTGGAAAACCAGATTAATTAATGGAGTCGTTCACAGCAACTGAAAATGCCTTTTGATAAGTCTTTTGTTCACATGAGCGTGTTTTTGAACAAAGGCTCAGATAAAAGCATATTTGATATGCAGACAAGTGTTTGAAAAAGGCTCCCACTAAAAAGGAAATGAAACAGGGGCGAATATGAAACAAAAACTTCAAAGATCCAGATGAAACCAACAACTTATTTTGTTTATGTAAAAAGACGATGAAATAAGAGACAGGAGGGATTGATACTGGGGAATTGAATTCACAGGAAGGATCACATGACCTAGATCAGGATCAGTTGTCACATGGGGTAGCTGTCACAAGGGCTGTATGTCAGATACTGTGTGTGTGTGTGTGTGTGTGTGTGGTTACAGACATAAGTTCAACGACACTATGAAATGTTATAGCAGAATGTGATGTAGACTCACCTCCACTATTGTGATCTTGGCTGCTTTGCACATTGGCTGGTTAAAGTTTCGTGCTGTTTTTCTGATGAAAAAATAAAAGAAAATAAGCAACTTTAAGTATGTGCAGTTGATTGTTGGGACTGTTATAAACTGATGCATTGTGTAAAATAATTATGATTTTCCTAAATAATATATTTCAACCATAGCAATTCAATCAAGTTGTGCTTATTTTTGTTGGACTGAAAAGTAAACAGCGCATCCTTGTGGAAAAACTAAATATTGCAAGTCAGGTCGGAAATGTAAATTAACAATAATTTTTCATTAGAACTTATCTTCATACTATTCAAATCCAACATACACAACATCATCACCACTGTCCACCAACACACAGCTACTTTATAATCATAATATTCTCTGTAGGCTGTTTAATGTCTGGGTATAAAATTACAGTTATTTTAACTGCTTGTCTCATCTGCTATGTTTAAAACATGGTTGAAACAAAGGTTCTGTTTATGTTCCCTGTTGCCTTGCAAAGTGAGGCAATGTCGCCTGTGGGCATGTGTTAAATGGAAACAGCAGGTGAGAGATTCTGAGTTATTTTCAGGTTTGGGCGAAGCACCAACCACACCAGTAAACATGTGATTTGAAACTTAATAGTTAAGGGAAAACTTCCCTTTTCGTTTTTCCTGTGGGAAATGGAAACCGAATTGCCTGACAAAGGGAATACAGTGGGGAACATGTGTGTACCTGAAGATAACATTTCCTGCTTTGTCAGCTTTCCAGGCTTTGACCAGTGCGAAGTCACCTGTGATGGCTTTCTCCATGATAAAATGCCTGCCGTTAAATTCCCGCACCTGAAACAAGACAGACAGAATTGTCTGACCTGAAAAACCTGTATCTGTTTTGCATTTTAACGCATTTGGCAGATGCTTTTATTCAAATCAATGTTCATTACATTTGAAGATGCTATAGGTTTTACATTTTATTATTATTATATGCATTCCCTGGGATTCAAACCCATGACCCTGGGGTTGCTACCACCATGCTTTAGCAGTATAGCTACAGGAAAGCCTTTTTACAATGTAATATTGTTAATCCCAGTAAGGATATAGCAGTGCGGTAGCGCAGACCTCTCTGCGTTCACTAGCAATGGCGATAGTTCCGTCTGCGTTGTATTTGATAGGAGAGCCACCCTCCTGGATCAGCGTTCCGTAGCCTGTGGCGGTAAAGAAGGCCGGCACACCTGCCCCACCAGCTCTGATCCGCTCCGCTAGTGTCCCCTGCAGCCAGAGAACGTTCCAGTGTGAGAATATTGTGAGTGCCTTACATGTGTGCTTCACTGTAACAGCAGCTACTTAGATTGGTGACCTAGAACTAGTGTGGATAGTGGATTTCTTTGTTATTTATTTTGTATAATAATGTTTCTTCAAGTAGTGTTTAACATTTTAAAAATCGTATTAAAACTTTATCGATATTAAAATTGGATTCAAACGCCATGTTTTGAATAGTTTCAGACTTTTGAAACCCCCTCTATAAAACTCTGAGGAAGAACAATAGGTTAGAAAAGAATGAGACATGGATCTGATGAAGTGTTTATTTTGAGGTTGGAGGGGATTGGAGTGAGTGAAGTGGTCTCACCTGTGGGGTTAACTCCACCTCCAGCTCACCGGCCAGATATTGCCTCTCAAACTCCACATTCTCTCCCACATATGATGAGATCATGCGCTTGATCTGTTTGGTCTGCAGAAGCAGACCGAGGCCAAAGTCATCCACTCTGCAGAAAACACAGAAAACATTTACAACTGCCCACCTTCAGACAAGCCAATGCAGATATGCTGAAAGCCTAACTAATTTGTTCTACATAATTTTTAAGGACTGTGACTATCTGAGAAAAAGCTCATACTTAAATATAAACTTAACATTAACTTTAGGCTCTCCTGAGCTTTGAAAGGGCATCCGAGCAATTATTTATTTTTTTGTGGGTGTTTATGGACTGCCCTTCTGGGGTTTGAACCTACACACATTTAATTACCACCCCATTTAATTGTGACATCACTAGAAAACTAATTTTCAGTTTAGGCTGGACTATTATTGGATAACAAACAAGCATTTTTAACACAGGTCTAAATTTAGCGTAAATAAGCACCTCTGCACCACACAAATCATTAAAAAAAACTGAGCCAAAGGACATACAACTCTTATTTTATAGCGTGAAATATAATTTGACACACATTACAGCTCTCTGTGGTCTCTCTAGTTCAGTATGTGTGGTGACACTTCACAGTTATTAAAGCAGTGACTCAAAACTGATTTGGTCATCCATTAACAAATGGCATGACTTGAAAAATCACTAAGGTGTGCAACACAAGCGAGCCGTTTGCTAGCCATTTTCTTATTTTTAATAAGTATCACTCATTTTTACACCCATATCCTGCTTGTGTGAGCAAGCAGTGTGTTAACTGAGTCACAACAAGCCGGTAATTTATCTTCACTTTACTATGAACCATGTCCATATTTATTGCCATAACTGGCCATATCAGACCTTTCCCAGGTTATTTCCAGTATGATAATGTTCCAAGATTACGTCCAATGACATTTTTTTTATTCAAAACAAATGTGACAACAATAGTAACATAAATCATGAGAGAGAAAATGCTAAATGACACTTTGTAAGTAGGTTCCTTCACTCAACAGGAAGCACAAACTCTTTGTCACGATTTATTCCACAGACCGAGAAGTGCTGCAATTAGATGCATGCTGGGACGCTCCTTGTTCTCATTAGCTCCCCCCTAATGTGTCCTCCTCACTTGTTCCTCTGGCAGAGAAAATACAATAGCCGTTTTAGTGCTTTGAGATTATTTTTGTGTGACAGGATAAAAGATGCTGTCAGACTCCTTATTTAGATCAAAAGTGCACAGAATTCACAGAGGCAAAAAAGTGACTCCTTAATTTCACTAAAAGCATAATGTAATTACAAGTGCAATAACTTAAACTTGCAAATTATTTCATTACAACAATGTTCTTTTAACTCTGAGAAATGCTACATTTGTGACATGCTAATAATACGCTGCAACGCCCACAGCTAATTTAACGTACAGCAAACGTGCAATAGCATAACAGCTTCCAAACAATTCAGCACTTCTAAGAAACAAGCAGGGTGTAAAAAGTATCAGCAGTGATTGTTGATGGAAAAAACGTCGCATAGGAAACGGCGTCCTTCTGCGCAAGGAATGCATGTTAATGCCAAATGCTGTGTGACACTGGTCTCACATTACACTCTCTGCTGAGCCGGCTCTCAGTGGTAGACAAACCGCTGAGCTTAACACCCACACCACAGACCCACAGAGCCAACGACAGGCTTAAAAAGACGAATAGGACAAAAACAAACTTCAATAAAGGATTGTTGCATGTGGAGTACATTATATCTAAAAGAAGGTCAAAATTCCTCTTGAGGCTTCCAAAAACGTACCTAGAAAATTTTAGGAGGCTTGAAAAGATTATTATTGTCTGCAAAGTTTTAAACACAAGACTTGAATACAACTTAGAAATATCAAGTCTTAAAAACAATTTATAAATCTTCCTTGTTCTATATCCACATGTTACAGCCGTTTAATACGACACCCCTTGCATGTGCCACTGGAGAAGTAGTTTCCTGACAACAGGCTTAAATATGTTCGAAACATTGTTTTTCCCCCAAAGTTTAGGTACAATGCTTAGGCTTTATTTATTTAATTATGTAACATGACATTCTGTCTTATCATGGTGCTGTATAGGATATATTTCTAGTCTTTGTGTAGTTTTCGTTTATTTTTTAGCAGAAATTCAAACACAGGTTTCACAGTCATACTTGGTCACAATGGAAAATTGACTCATGGTCAAAGAATACTATCCTATGATAGACAACAAAACTGGGACAACGCCAGTGAAGAGGGAGAGGGAGAGAGAGGTCTAATCATAGACCAGCCTCAAGTTACACTTTCAGTCAGAGCAGCTGAAACACACCAGCATTGAACCAAACAGCAAAGACCTACAAGATTTAAAGCAGTAAACAGAGTGTAAAACTACTACAGTCATTTACATAACAGTTATACTTTCTAAGAAGTAATCCGCTCATTAATTTTACTGTCTGCATTCTTCCTGTATTTACCAGTAGGACTTAGTTGTCAGTTTAGATGTAACTAGCAAAAGTTGTCTAGGAAAAAGTTGTGATTCTACATGCTGACAATCTCTACATTTTTTTGATCAGTTGCGCAAATAAACTCCTGACCCCAACTACTGTGGTTATACCAGACAAATTTTGTAAAGTATTTTTTGTAAAGTCAAAACTTAGGTGGTTGTTTAATTCTGTATGAACTTACCCTGCATTATTACTGACTGCAGTCAGACTTTTCACCCCTGTCTTTAACAAACTGTTGATCAGGTTCTCTGGAATCCCACATAAGCCAAAACCTGTGAATAAACAAATACACAAAGAATAAGAAACATAATAACAATTGTTATAAATTGACTTTTATAGCATTTGTAGTCGTATCAATACATGCTTTACAATCCAATCTAATACATTTACATCTATTTGTTTGGCAGACGTGCATTGAATTCAGGGTACAATTTTTTACTTGCATTGCCCCGGGATTGAACCTACAACCTTTGCGCTGCTAACGCAATCCTCTACAAGTTGAGTTACACAAACACAATACAGTGCAATATAATATTGAATACAATACAGTGCAATACAATATCATACCTCCAACAAGAATAGTAGCTCCATTAGGAATATCTTTGACGGCTTCTAAGGGGTCTAGATAGAAATGTGCAGACCGTTGACTTGATGTGGAAAAGTAGTAGCCGCATGTCTGCCAAGAACAGACATTAAGAATGAATGAATTGGGCCAAACAAAAACAAACATTTGAAATCTTGATTAAACAGAATTCCTCCCTTGACTGCGATTCCTTATAACTCCTGCCAATCTACTACTTAACTTTCCATTGAATAAAATCCAGTGTTTACACAATTCTGCAGTAGTGGTGCACAAAAGCTATGGTTGAGATAACAGGTCAAAAAGGTTATGATTTCCTCTATTAACCTTGGGCTTTCTGACATTAATATTTACAGTGTAATCTTAAATTATGTAAACAAAAAAGGCAATACAATATGTTTTCTCTCAGGAAGGAGTGTGGAAACTATTTAACAAGTGTTGGTAAAAACATTTCAAAAGTTTGTATTGGTTAACCATGCTGGTTTGACTACTTCACAGACACATACTAACATGCTTGTCTTAACTGAACCTCAGGATTCTTGCCAGGACTTTAAATTCATTAAAAAAACAGTTCTTGTCTGACTAAGAAAAGTTTACAGAAACATTTTGCACAACAATCCAAAGACAAAAATACAAACTAAATGTTCTGATCTATAAACAACACTGTGTCTATCAACAGGGAAATCATTGTTTATTTAACAAATAGGTCATCTAACATTGTTATTCCTTGAAACAGTCATTCAAAGGTTTTGCTCTGTCTGTATATAGAATAACTTAGTGACCCTCTTAAACACATGACACTCATATGGAACCGTGCCAATGTATGCTGTATAAAGAACTGAGCCCTCCACAAGGTTATTCCTTAGGACTGGAGAACTTTTAACCAGGTTCTGACAACTAACTGTTTAGTATTTCTGGATAACATGTGCAAGACATATGGAGTCAGAGGAAATAAATGGAAAACTTGAGAATGACAGAAAGTGTTACACTGGATTACTATTATTCAGTAATAAGGTTTAATATTATGATAAAGTTGGCAGTCAAAGATTCAAAACGAAAAGCATTTACTTAAAAGTCATTAAAAGGCATGTGAGGATTTATGACTGGAGTATCAGGCTGTGACCACGTGTTTCCACGTCAACAATAAAACAAACGTTTTAAACACGAATAACTACAGACTGTGACTCTGGCTGCCTGTGACTCCAGGGCCCTAAAGTACAGACATTAAGGGAAGTCATATTAAAAGCAATTCAACTTGTTTTAATGGATATTATCAACATACCTAAATATGAATGGTCAATTTTTAATTCTGAATATCAAGGTCATACGTATAGTGATAGTTGCTACACCGCCCAAACTCATACAGCTTCACACATTCACAACCCCGTCGCTACATGCAGTGCAACATTATTGACTGCAAATAAGCAAGACACACACGTTTGTGTAACCCATTATTATTATGCAAATTAATGCACACGCGTGACCTATTTAATATGGGTTTACTACACGAGTTATTTAAACCTTCTTCATTCAAAAATGACAAAACAAGAAGTGCAAACACGTTCGCTATCATGCAATATCGAGGATGCATCGCCGTTTGTTTGTAAACACTGACCTTGCCCAAACAGTGTCGTGAGACGTTTGCCTTGATCGTCGCTGTCAGGGTCCTTAAGAACAAATTATCCGCTCTTGATAGCACCTTAAGTGTCGCCATGTTTCTAAATTACAGCTCCAATTCTGTGTTTGAGTGATGGTGACAATGTGCCCTCGATGATCTCAGAGGCGGAGATGTGGAAAGAGGAGTGAAGGGGGCTCGGTTTGCTCATTTGCATTTAACGCTCTCGCTACTGAGGCGCATTTCAATTTACTGCTATTGGACACAGTGGGAAACGTTTATGACAATGCGTTTGATTCGGATGGCCAAAGCTAAAGTTAGCTTCAGCTGCGACGCCACTGTTGTGCTTATGAATACAAACCATTTACAGGAGCTGTAATCCTTTGCACGTGAATTAGCTCGCGCTCGTCACGTGACTGTCGTTGGCAGTCATGGCGGACGACTACAGACGAAGCGTCGAGCTGGAGAGGAGGATTTTTGAGTTGGATAACAAATGCGCTTCTCTTCGGACGGAGAAACCAGGTAACCGGCAACCGTCTGGTCAGATGCGCACATGTGGCGTATCTCTGTTAACGCAAGTGTATGTTTATCGCAGAATTTGCGCGGCGTTGTCGTCGCTAGTTTGTTAGCTTAGCTGGTGTGCGTTAGCATTGCTGCGAACCATAACAAACCTTATCCTGCTGCGCTGTCATCCTGTTTGTACGAAAAATAGTCAATCGTTTAGTTTAAAACAGCAACCTGGTAGTCAGGTTAATAGTTTAGTTAGTGTACGTTGTGAATTGAGCTTCTTGTAAGCTGTGTTTTCTCATTTGTTGACTAGCCAGTTGTTAGATGCAGTTTGGTTAAGTTGCATGTGGTCATGCAGCGATCAGATATGGGCTACAGGAGAACAAAATGCAGGAACACTAACAAACATCGCATTATAGTCATTATACTAGAGGTGTCACACTAGTCTTTCTGACACTGTGTTACTTAATGGACGTGGAGTTGTTTGTATTTTTATTGAGTTGTTTGTATGTATTGTGCTTTATTCAGATACACCCAAGGCAAATAAACATCAGGTACAATTATATGATCTATTTTTGCTGTATGTTTACATAAAGTAACGCAGAAGGGCCACCATACGTAGTTTGCACTAATACATTATTATCTTTTAATGTTTATTTTTATCAAAATCAAATAAAACACTGTAATATATAACAGATTATATAAATTTGGTGTAGGTCGTTTGAAAAAACAAATGACTAAAAGGTAGATTTTGAAGCTGCATGACACTCTGTCATTACATGTGTTGTGACTGTTATTTTACACAAAAAACTACAGACATAATTGAGGCCAGATGCCACGTAGTCATTTGGAAGTTACAGGCACAACATGTGCATGTAATGAACAATGTATGGTCTTCTGTTTCCTTGTAAAACTCTAAGTAAGACTTAAGTGTTAAAATCAAGTTATAAATATTGTCTGTGTTTTCTTCCTAGATGATGACTATCTACAGAATGCATCTTCCATATTAGAGAAGTTGAAAACTTTTTACAGACATGGAGGAGAGAACAGCAGCCTTTCAAAACTGCTGCAGGATTATACGCAGGTACTGCATGTATCATGTCATATTGGTACCGATAGATGTCTTAGTAGATGTCTAGTAACTAAGTCATTAATTATTATTTTGGCATTTATGAGTATGTTATACATTTGTTCAAATCCAACAGAATGGTTTATCTCTGTTTAGGCTAACAGTTACGTTTTTGCAAAGTTAAATGTAGCAAATTGTTTTTTGATGTAGCTGCTCATGTGATCCATCCATTTCCCCCAGGTTGTCTTGGATATCACATTCTATGAGGAAAACAAGCTAGTAGATCAGGAGTTTCCGGAAGATACTTCTCCTTTCAAAATTCAGCAGTTGTTACAGGACTTGACAGAGCCAGAGGTTTTAGCAGGACGACTGATACCTTCTCAAGAGGTTCAATATTTACTTGTTTTTATTATTACCACACTTTGTGTTTTTTAGTGTTTATAATAAATACTCTTTGCTATATATGCTCTGTCTA
>JBAJNP010004971.1:0-30920 GCA_036877545.1 Yasuhikotakia modesta | reverse complement strand
ATCACATAAATATACATAAAGCTTTATATTATAATTTTATTTGAGATATTTAGGTTTCTCTTATTCTGTTTTCTGTAGTTTAGGAGCAATCATAACAGAAGTACTACGTCGCCATCTACCGTTAACTATAAGCAATGTAAACAATAAGCTTCATTTTCATACTGCAGTTTTTCCATCAACTCCTGAAATACGTTTAAAACAAAAAATGATTTATAAAGAAAATAAAATGTGTTTTCTTGGTTGCATCCAATGACGGTGTAAGTTGTCCTTAGAAACAACGACATTTCACTTCCAATGATGCAAGTTAATATGTTGTTTTTCCGTAATTCGTCACATATCATGTTTAGTATAAAAATGAATGTAACGACGTTTATGATGTGATGTAAAAAATCTTTTACTGCTATTTACTGCACAGGTTTAAGTTTTAAATGCATTTGGATTAGCAATCATTTGACACCACGACAATATTTGTTACACTCACTTCAAGGTAATATAGATCCAAAGGTTTAATTTGGGAATCTAAGAAGTCTTCATAACTGCGAAAGTCTTCCACGATTTCACCCCGAAAGGTTGTGCTGCCGTCTTCCTCCATCTTGTTTATCATGCCATGGCAACCGATACGCGAGCAGCAGGGTCGTAACAGATATTAAGCGTCTCCTCAGCTGTAGACCAATCACGTGCCAATGGTATCCTAAACCCCGCCCATCTACTGAACTGCGGAAGACTGAAACGTGAACATTCACAGTAAGTTGTTTGTCTACAATGCGACTTAACAGAGATCAAGGATTAAGTATAAAACAATATACAAGGATTAAGTATAAAACAACAACAGGCGATCTTTTTAATTTAGCTAGGGTAGGAGTACATCAACAATGGCACATATAAACAAATAACGAGAAATCATGAAAACCAACCTCTCGTTTACCTTATGTACACGTGCCTCAACATTCAAACAGTTGAGAAATGTTGCCCTTCACTATTCACAACACTTGTCCCACAACATCTTTTCAAAACGTTCCTCATAGTCTTTTAGCTTCTTTGGTTAAACGTTATATATTTGCAGGAGTAAATCCTATTTAGTGCTGATAATACAAATAATGATTTTTTTTGTTTAAGCCTGGGGTGTTTTTGTTGTCTATTAGCATACAATTGTTGATGTTGAATTTGTTAAACAAAGGGACCTTTAAACGGGGTTTATGGTCCATGTTAAACAAATCCGATGGTGTAGCAAAGTGGCTAAAGAGCTAAACTGCTTGAAATCACAGTTATAGGTCCTAAAGTATTTTTATTATGAATCCAATAATTAAATTAAATGTCGGGGTTTTGATGGCATTTCTGCATTAAATGTATGAGTGCGATTTGCTCGGAGTGATATACTGAATGCATCAAACAGTTTGATTCTTGTTCCATGTGCTTTTAGTATGACTATGTTAGTATATTCTTTATATCTGGTTACCTGTGGTATATTGTTTGCCAGCGGCTAACTCATTTTAATGAAATGAGAAGCATGTGATTAAATGTAACGGTTATAAAACTTTATAACATTTTCTCATCCATGAACAGTTTGTTAGTCCCATCGTTGTGATTTTCATCAGCAGTGTAAATGACAAACGTTTGTCAGTATTGGAGTAATAACTTTAGTTGTCTGGTAACTTTTAGAACATGCGACCTCTAGCGGCGAAAATGACTTTGCGCTTTTAAATGGTTTGAAACCTAAGACGGTAAACAGGACAGTTAAATGTTTTGGTGCGTTGACGTCAACATTTGTAATACTTATCCACTAGATGGCACAACTTTATTCATATGCTTTTGTTTTCGATTACTTCAAGTTTTTTCCCCATTTAAACTATTTTCGTTAGAAGGTTTGATCTCTACACCCTGGCTTCACCAATGGGATCAGCTCGGCTTGTGTATGGCACAAGTCAGTATGTGTCCTAAATGTGTTAAGCATAGTGGTTTTCAGTTAATGAGTAAACATTTGTAAACATTATTTAAAGACGTTCAGTTTTTTCTTCTAAAACAACAGCCATGCCAAAAATGAATTGTTAAGCTGTTGTCTGTTTTAAGAATATAGGAGGGTAGCAAATTGCTATATATGGACTATACCAGCCTGATTTATAGCGAGTTTATTTCATTTGATTATTTCTTTACTTTTTCTTTAAATTCTTAAATACATGAAGCAGCATGAATGTTTAAGTCTGTCTGCAGAAGAAATATGTGACTATTATGTGCCTCATAATCAAGCTTTAGCAAACAACTTTGCTGCCCTTGTATAGCAGATTATTATTAACCTTTATTTTAAAATACTTTTAAAAACATTTTTGAAGTACAGTATGACTGTGTCATTTCTGATGTAGAATAAAACAGGAAAATCTTGGTGTAATGTTACCTTAGACTCAGTTTAACAATTAAAGGAAATATTTATTTTATTAAAGTTAAATGCTTTTTTCTGTGAACACCATGAAGGGATTTAGTTTCAAGAGGGTTTCAAAGGGCCTAATGCAGTGATAAGAATATTTTGTTAAGGGTCATACCAACTGTCTGCCATTTGATATAGCTATGAGCAGAGCTCTTAAAAACAGAGAGGTCCTGCAAGACATGTTTATCCTTGTGAGACATCCCTCTTCTGGGGAATGCCGTGGGGTCATGACAGGATTTTCATTCTGTGACAGTCAGCATCTAGACTGACAGAGCTATATTTGATGAGCAGTTTTTAAGGACCAGTAGCTGTTTGAAAAAGAAATACTGGCCATCTTTTAAGCAGTGTCTATGTACAGTAACTCAGAGACACTCAGAAGATTTGTAAAGGTATTTGTCTTGTATTGTTGTTCATTTATAATATGCTTAAAAAATACATTTACAAATTACCATCACAAACATTAAAATCTTTTAAACCTGGAAAATTGTTTGTGCAAAACAAGCTTGTAAATACAGAAATAAATATATTGTATAAATACAGTGAGGTATAATATAAAAACATAGTTATGTTTTGTAAAATTGAGGAAAGTTATATAATATCTTACAAACACATAACAAATGAATTTTTAGATGAAAATCATGGGAAGATCTTTCTGAAATCCACGTTAGATTTCAATGAGCTTGTTCATTATGTAATGAAGTTCGTTATGTTCTCCACATCTGAAACATCTCATTATTGGGTCATTCAACCGTTTTCTGTGGTACACATGGTGGCTGGAATGCTTATGCCAGAGATAAGCAAACAATTCATCCTGAAAAGAAAACTGTGGCTATTTCAGGCAACCAACTCTGTTCTTTCTTGTCTTTCAAGATTAGTCAAGATTAAGCTGCATTATCCAAATCTAAACTTAGGCCAGTACTTGACTGCTGGTCGATTCCTCTTTCCAGTGTTAATGGTGGCTTTTGGTATCAAAGGCTTTGATGAATGTGAAGGTGGTTCTTTCTCCTTTTCTTTGTCTGTTATCGTGAAACCTTGTTCAGACTTTTCATGCAGGTTCATCCTGGGCAGGAAGTGTGTAGACACATGTTGTGACTTCACTCTCGGGCTGGACCCCATTTTTGCTTTGCCTCTCTTGTTTAGTGCCACAAACCACTCTCTACCAGTGCGATGGTTTTTGTGGATCACTGAGGCATATGTGTTGTAGCTGTTCTCCTGAAACCTCTCCCTAAACTTGCAGTCATCTGTGAAGCTCTCCTGGAGAGACAGAAATGAAACAGAGGAATGAAATTGTGGAAAGTCAACAAGTTCACTTCCAAATCTAGATCAGGTTTTTACATTACAATAAATGGAAAACTAATGCAAATCATCATAGGGCAAGTTCAGTGTTGAGTCACTGATGTATTTTAATACTAGAATATGTTTTTACATATGTATTTTTACAGATGTTATTTTAAATTATTAAATATCTAATATATTATCATTTTTATTAGTTAATTTTTTTTGTACTTTGGTATCTGTATCTTAGTATATTACAATGGTAATTTAATTATTAATTACTATCATTAAATTACACAATTTAAACAGATTTGAATGTTTCCTATTGGTGTGGTTATGTTTTAACAACAGCCTCTTTTTGTTCTTGTTCTAAACTACATCTGACAGAAGACAAGTACAACACTCTTTTACACTATCAAAGTTTGAGAAACATAGTGCAAGAAAACATGCCTTAGTTACATGCATTCAAACAAAAGGTAATACAACTGCCCCCAGTCTCTCTTATAATGCAAAAGTCAGTGTCATACTGTTGTTTAAATGATGCTTTAATTTTAGCACAGCAAATAGACAGAGCCACAGCACATCAATAAAGCTTTAACTATCAGGCACACAATAAGTAATTACCTCGCACCCACTTTGTACATTAGCAGCTGCTGGAGAGAGAACACATTGTGGCCTGATTGAGTTAGCCTCTCATAAAGAGAGCTAATGAAAAACAACACGCAGATTACAGACACTGAGTCACAGAAAGAAGGGGTCACAGAATAATTGCAAGTCTTACTTTTATCTCCCAGCTCAAAGTCATCAAAACCGACTTTCCAATCAAAGACTGTCGTGACTGACAGAAGCAGATCTTTCTTTGTGTGGGCTGAAAACTCATTAGGCTATGAAATAACTTCCTAATGCTCTATCCGTCCAGAGCGCAGAGAACCGGCGTAGATGCTTTTGTGCCAGCAATCTTTAGCTATGTACCATGCAAACCCTTCCATTTGGGTAGAGTTTCACAAATGCAATCGGACTTCAATTTGATCCTTCTAGAAAATGTTTTAAACATCTGACAAAAGCACAGATGATGTATGGTCAAGTTGATTTGATCGAATCATAATTATGTAGACAAAGCTACCTTTGACAAAACATCTTTGGCAATGGTCTAAAAGATGTTTATTTTCCAAGCTAGGTTTTGCAGCATGATCTTTCAACTTCTTTATATATATTTATTTGTTTGATACTAATTATTTGTTTGTCATAATCAAACAGGCTGCTTGATGTTTCAAGGATAACGAATGGATGTTATAAAAATTAATTGCTGTCATTAAAACTTGTAAAAAGCAACCTGTAAACATTAAGCTACATCAATAACTCTATATGGCCACCGTTATTACAAATTCGACCACACTTTCTAAAAATAAACTTTTGGTGGGAACCTATATCATGAATTTAATGAGGGTCGGTTCCAAGGAAAAGGTCTTGCATCTTTCCGAACATTGAAATAATAAAACTGTTCTGGTTTGCTGAAGAGTGCAGCAAAGCAGAAAATGGTGCCATTACAATATTTTCCAAACATGCCACTCACAACTTGACCCACCATAATTTCACAGGGATTTTCTCCCTGTAATAGTGTAATTTGCCCCCAAAAACATCTGAATGTTTGTATAAGTAGGGTACATGGGTTTTGTCTGGACGTGTCCCTTATGTCCTCAGTTCTGAACAGCAGTCAGCTGTTGGGGATAAAATGATTTTGGTGTTTTTTCATTTTAATCTGAGATGACTAGATGAAAGAAAGAACCCAATATGTCTGCATGTTCGGTGTCTGTGAGCGGTAGACGTTTTACTATGCTGAACTTACACAGCTGCTTGACCTCTGTCTGTTCTCTGACAGCTTTCTCTCAAAATATTTTCCACAAACAATGGCTCAAGACTTTCCATACGAGACCTCCGCAGTTTCAGCATTGTACCGCCAGCATAGTGTTTTTATACTGTTGCCTTACAGAATGGAATATTTACAGTAATTACATCTTGGGTTTGATCTCAATTACTGGTGTAAATTATTGCTGTATTTATCAAAGTTGTTTTCTTTTTCTTAGAACATGTGATTTACCATGAATTGGGATTTGAGACACATTTCATGAAACAGGAGACAGTCGTGGTTCTTTTTTCTCCCCTGGTTTCTCACCTTCAGCTCATTGTTTTCTCAATAAATGCAGTGACCTCTTATGCTTTGAAAGGATTATGTTAGTAATGCCTTGCTGGATAGGTCACACGGCATAACGTACATCTGTCTTTCCTGCCATTATTACAGCAATAAATTGCCGCTATAAAAACATCTAAATATTAAATATGACAGACAGTGCAACAAAATCAGACACCAAGCCATTTGATACTTCTTTGGCAAGGCCGACTTGTCTTCGGTGCTCAGTGCTTGGGGTTTAAAGCCCTGACAGACCTTAAAGCTGACAGACCTATTAAATAAGCCTGTGCAACTGTAGCTGGTCTGAGGAAATGAAACCCAATTCAGCTCTGACTGAGCCACTGCAGCTGCTTTAATTACAGATGATGTCTGCAGCAGTTTAAAGGCTAATCCTCATATTTAACAGACTACTTCATTTCGTTATCTGTCCTTTACATTCTTGTGCAGACTCTTCTCAAATATTACATTAATGTGCTATAGAGTCCAACAAAGCAGAGAAAGCCTTTCTTTGGACATAATACGAGCAATGATATGTGAACTTTTTGGCAGAAGCTTTATTGCCAGAGTGATTTAGTGATAGAAGACTAGAAGAGGAAATGTACTCTTGACTCAGGAATTAGTTAAAACTGATGGTTTGAATTTCCTCATTCAATACCAAGACAATAGTTGGTCATGTATCAGTGTTGTATAGCGAAGTACTTAGGTGAAGCATGTAGTTACTGTACCGCTAGCATCACCAGACAGTAAGAAATGATTGTTTAGAGATTTCCTAAGCAACCCCACAACTCTCTCTGATCCGACAAACGGATACAGTAGGCCTTCACCAAACCCACACATCAGTTCATCCATTTGTGTTGTTTGGCTGGTAAGAATGTTCAGACAAACAATGTTTGTATAGTTCTACACAGCCACTGTGTTTGTGTGTAAAGAACATACAAATGCTTTATTAACCAAGGACCAATTCTGTGAAGTTATACAGTAAAGACATTTCTTATCAGTTCTTGTGTCTGTAAGCAGTTCTCATTACATTTGAACTAAGCATGATTTAAACATTTTTTGTGCCTTTAGTTTTGGGTTAACACTGCTTGTTTCTTGTAATTTGCATGCTACATTTTTGTTTGTGCACACATTGATTCTCTTTCCCTCTTTCTATGATTCTTTCAGAATTATAAACTACCACATACTCGTTTTAATCTGCTCTTCCTATTAAAACATGCTAATAAACTCTCCCTTATATCTGGCAACCCAGACCCCTTCAAAGGCAGATTGCTGTGTATAACAGCAGAGTGGCTCTCCACTGCTGTGTGCTGTGCTTCTTTGTCACAGCAAGCCAAGAGTGTGAATGTGGAGTTTGTTTAACACATTTGAATTAGTTTAATGGTGTTTTTTTTTATTCCTGGTTCTGACTTACAGTAGCGTGAAGTCTCCCCCTCTTGTTCATGGCTAAAAATCGGTTGCTGAAAACTCCTTTAATTCCTATGACCCCTTGAGACACAGCAAACAGCTCCAGCACACCTACAAACGCAGAAAGATACAGAAGACTGATCTTTATGTCGGAAAAGTCAACTGTTTATCATTTAAATATTCTTACTGGATAGATGGGACATTAGTGTACCACAAATATACAAAAACATAAAGCACATAGGCCTGTAAGTACTAACATGACATAAATATATTTTTAAACAGCTGAATAGAGTGAAAGGGGGGGATTGTAAACATACATACAATACAATGCATGTAGTCATCAGTGTTTTTTTCCCCTAATTTTAAACAATACACTTTCTTTTGCTGTGCAGAGATACTGGCTTCACAGGGTCCACAAATAGGCTCTCGATTGATTTAAAAAAAAAAAAAAAACAGTTGTTATTACTGTAAATTAAAGTGGTTCCAATTAGTTGGTTTCACAAAAATTAACTTTGCTCATTTTCCGAATAAGTGTTGTCTGTTGATGTTAACCACGTCAGTTATATGTAACACCCATCTTTTTAGAATTAATTTGTTTCACATTATAATTCATTGTTACTGTTTGTTTATATAGTAAATAAGACTGTTTGGGGTTTGTTCTTTTAGAGTGATGAATGCTTTTGTCTGGTATTCAAACTCAATTTTCAGAAACATCATCTGTTTCACAGTAAATCCTCTAAATAGAACCAGTACTACTGTTACTACTAGTAAGCGATGCAACCATTAACAGAAATCTAGTGCATGGCATGTTAATGATAGAACTCTTCAGGTTCCAGTCCACTAGCATTCTGATCTTAGCTGCTGCACCTGTTCCTCATACCTGTAAATAAACAAATGGCTCCAAACAAGAGACTTCCACCAGGCAGCTTTACACTTTATATATCATTCATAAATCATCCTAGAATAAGTTAAACAGTTTGAGAGGCATCAAACATTTGTTTTGGCAGCTGGATAATAAACAGTGTCTTTAACTTAGTTTCCTCTCGATATATTGTTTTTCTTATGTAAGCAAGCCAAGGTTATCTTAACATTTTAATAATTTAAGTAACTATGCTAATTTGCTAATCTTTGTGTGTATATATATATATCTAATACTTTATAAACGGTGGGTCCGCATGCAGCCATGTCAAGCATATTGATCATGCAGGAACGAAACGAATAAATCATTAACTAATCCTAACTTAACTCTCTATGTAGCCAAATGTTTGTGAGTTCAGGAACATCCATAAATGATCCAGTAACTTACTTAACCGATTAGGTTCGTGACTTCCGTTCACTCTTCCATCGGGGTGAATCTGAAGGTGAAAACCTATTCCAACTCTACAGTACAGTCTCCCAGTCCTGCGCCCTGATACGCGCCCTTCCTCGACAAGTTGGTGCTCCACAGAAACGTGTTTAGATCCCGTTAGCACTGCAGAGCAAAGCAACAGAAAGAGTGCAAGCAGGAGAGGAACGCTCATTCTTCAAAAAAATGTCTATGCCACTTTCAGCATTTTGCTCTTCTTCCTGCGCTCTGAGAGGTAACTTGCTTTCACAGCATTGGTGGGCATTACCCTCGGCTGCAGGAGCAGATCTGCTGGCAAAGAGATATTTATAACACAAATGATCTCACTGGTTGATGCGTGCCTGAGTTGTAAACTACGCGCTCTCTCTCATCCTGCATTTATATCGGACGAAACATTCAAACCGACCTGTGATCTTGATCTATATAGAGATGCATTTCCAAAGCGCGCGCCTTTGACCGGGAACGCGAGTGTGCTTTAACACACTGATATGTGTGTTGCGTGCATGTTAGGCACAACAGTGCATGTTAACCATAGGGTGGGTAAGCAAATACTTTATGACTGCATGAGATCGTGGAGGATATCGATTTAAGATCCTCTGGTAGCACCTGAGTTTTGCTTGTCCTTGATCGCTACTTATTACTGAATTTAATGTGGTTTTTATGTATCTCATCATTTTTAAAAACTTCTTTGTGCTAAATTCGGAGGTTTCCAAGAATATCTTTGGCTGAAAACTAAATCTTAAAAAAAATATGTTTGAGAAATCATCAATACGCTGCAATAACATTAATGCTTAGTAATGTGTTGATTTTAATCTCCATATCTGCCATAATGCCGAGCCATGTTTTACATGGTTTCATTTTGTGCTTCTTAATGACAACATCAACTAACATAAGCTGTTATTGAACTCACGCTTGTTATAGATTCATGGGGCCTGTGAAAGTTGTTTTTATTCGGCCTCTAATAATCAAACAATTGTGGTGTCGAGGCCAGTTGTTTTAAATAAGCTTCCCGCTGAGCAGTGAATGAGTAAAAATGCAAAGAAAGCCACCGTGGAAATTCAGCAGTTCCTATTAAAATGTCTAAAACACATGCATCACCTGCACAGAATACTGTGTTGAGTGGCTATATGTAAACTATATAGAGTAAATGTCCTTATTTATTCAGCTTAATTAGCTGTTTAAATCCCAAATATGTTCCAGCCACACAAACGTGGCAATATGTTTTTTTACATGCAGACACACCTGATAATTTGAATCGCTTATCAATTAAGTATATATTAGATATATGCTTAAAACATGTCAAACAAGTATTACTGCTAGCAGGGATTACAGTATGTGGCCAAGCATGTTCAATTACAGTACATTTACAGTAGGGACAATCTCCTATAGCTACCTGTGGTTAGAGGTGTATGGTATAATTGTCTCTCAGATTATTTATTACTATGCCACACCACCTACAACTCTGATGTGTTTCAAATTATGTTTATATTATATGTTTGTATATTAATGTATATTATTATATTTAACTATAACTGTTTTGTTAGGCTTAACATGATAATGCAACATTTTTTCCTGTTGCAAGTGATTACATTTTTAAAGACTGTGTACAAAAAATGCAACTGTACAATATAATCTTATTACTTAACATAAGACTAATTTTATTGTTATTAATTAGTAATATTATATTGATTTATTTTATTAAAAGGCAGTAAGCAGTTATGAACACTGCCATAGTTGCACAGTCTTAAAGGAAACATCTCGCAGTTGTATCAAAGGAAATGGTGGTTTTAAGGTACAAAAATGCTAGCTTTGCCAGTTCCAAGCAGCTTATGGTAAACATTTGATCAGTTAATGTATTCCCTGAGAGTTGAACCATTTACCAGTAAAGTCCTGCCCTCGTTTAAGGTTTTTAACAGACAGTTCACAGGTTTTGGGGTTTTGCTCACAGCATCTTAAGTTACTTCTGTGATGGCAGCATCCAGTAATTTTAATTTTAAAGGAATGTGTCATGAAAACAACCATCTTAATCACTAGATAAATGAGTAAGTCACGGAGGTCTGTGAGGTATTCTGTTCTTTGTTTCACTGGCTGCACAACATGGATTGATCACTTTAATGTAAACAGTACAGAACTGTTTACCTCCCAAATTGTTAAGGCAATTCATTTGTGCTGGGTGCTCCAGTGACCGTGAGGTAATTTCCCAGATGTGTATAAACACTGATGATCCTGATTGATTCATCAATGATCTTGGCTTTTAACAACTTTGTGGTATCAGACAGCCCTTTTTCCTTGGGAAAAATCATTTGTTATTGTTTTGGCACAGGCAACTGTTGTTAGTAAAGTAAAGCGGAGAAGATGAGTTTTCAGGTACCGCTGTAAGTAACAGTGTCTGGATAATGTGAAGACTGTCTGTCTCATTTATGGCTTACTACCTAATTTTGTCTGTGGGATGTAAAATGTTTGTTCACATAAATTTGTTTTGTTGCGTTTTGGTTGTACTGACTGTGAAGTTTCTTCCTTGAGTTTAGTAAGTTAAATAAATTAAATATAATTTTTTAAAATATATGAATTGTATGACATTTTCTGTAGTATCACACTGGATTTGGGAAGCAAAACCGGGGCCCAGTCAATATAAACAGCTGTTTCAGAACTAAGTACACTTCCTTTACAGTGATGTAAAGAACCCCAGTTTTAAAATTAAGACTTGTGAATTGTTTTTCAAATTCTAGGTCTTTCCCAACATTTAAGACACATTCTAATTTCTCTAGCTAGCCGTACGCAGACCACTCATTTGGAATTCACTGATATTTATTTAAAAAAACACACAGTGTAACAAGGGAATTTTAGTTTGCCTGAGGGTGTTTATGCTGTGACCCCACAATCACTTCCCAACATTAGTCTTCCCAACATTAGTCTCAAACGTGCCCACAGTCATCTGAAACATTCCACCACAGCAAGGCGGAACAGGAAAGTCGTTTTTTTGCTTTCTGTATCAAGCAGAGACACATTTTAAGCTCTGCTTAAGGGTCAGAGATTCTCACCCTTTTCCCTTCTCCCATTTTCTGAGAGCTGGAGCGTGAGGCGACGTGAAAACGGCCACGCATCTCATACACGTCTTTCCAAAACAGCCCACGGTCACCCAAGCATTTAATCTGTGCATAGATCTAAACATTTGCTTTGGACAAAATGGTCCTCCATTCATTTGTGAGAAAGCCAGCACTATGTTTTTGCAAACTGTCTGAGGGCAATTGGTGAGAAACAAAATAGCACCTGTTCGGCTTTTACAGACAGAGCTGGCTGTCAGTGGGTACAGCGACCAATGACAAGACTGAGCCGTACATACTGACAGATTTGGCATGAGTGAAATGAACAGGGAAAACTGCCCCTGCAGTAGACTTGACAGTAAGAGGTAAATGAAAGGTTCCCAATGAAAGGTGTCAGTGAGTGTCATCAGTTGATGTGTGACTTCCTGCTGCAGAATCTGATTATAGATGATTAAATAGATCAACCAATAGGCTTTTTCGATACATAGGCTGAGTTCCTGTCACCTTGATTTGTATTTTGTGTTATTTATTTATTTTTATGTTAAATTATTTTTTTATGTTATATGGTATTTGTTCATGTTAAAAACAGATATGGCTGAAAACACAGGGCAAAAATTATATTTAGATTATTATTTTATTAATCATTTTTGTTACAGTAGAACAGTGTTTTATTTCTGTGTAAGATATTTTTAAGATCTTTGTAATGAAAATACTGATTTTGTAACATTGGTAACATTTTAGTTTGATGTAGTTTAGTTTGATGAAGCCTTCCTGTTAGCTCAACTGGTAGAGCGTTGCGTTAACGCCACAAAGGTTCTGGGTTCGATCCCAGGGGAAGTCTGCCAAATGAATAAATGTAAATGTATCAGTGCATTTACCACTTAATTTCCGAGAAGGTCTTTTGTTGACCTTCTAGCCTCAGAAACAGTTTTAACAACCTTTTTGCAATACATTATCCACATCTGCTTCTCTCTGGGATTCATACATCTTTATTTGAGGGCGAGGCTTTTGCTCCAGCCTCCGTTCCTTCAGGTCAGAGTTGAGGCTACGGAAATTGCCGGGCTCTCTGATATAGGCCCATATCCCTCACTGTAGAACTGAGAAATGCTTTTGAATTGTTCCCATCCTTCTCCCATTCATCCTTCATCCCATTTCTCCTTTTCTGGTCCTTATTCCTATCTAGTAAAACCAACAAACAGTCACCATTCCCCTCCACCAATCAACAGGCAGTTTCCTGTGCACTTCCCCTGGCATAAATCCACCTTTACCCCTACCTGACTGCCCTGGCTCAAAGCTCAGTGCTCAGTAATCAGAGCCGGACATTCAAAGTGCTTGTGCAGCGTTGAAAGATTAGTTCCATATATTATTAGCTTTACTGTGGATTTACGAAGGTCTATATTTTACCTCTGGGGCAAAATGCTTAAAATGGCCTAGCTGTGGAGGTAAACGAAAGATGCATCTTTTGTACTGCAACAAATGATCTTGAAAGAAACATCAACAAATCTGATTGCAGTCATGATAAAACGTGTGACCTGTACACTGCTTTAGTAAAGTATGCAGCTTGTCATTAATCACGTCATAACCTTGCATGACCCGTCTGTGATAATGTGATGGTGCTGTTGTCCATATTAGCAGTCATGCACAAATCTCTTTTGCAGTTGCATAATTTATGTTTGATTGCGGTTCAGCCCGTAGCGTTAGTAAAGTGAACAACAGCTGTGTCTGACATTGTTAGCGACTGAGCTACTGACACCTGCGTGCTCAGTGTAACTATAACTGTGGAATGTGAACAAGAGGTTTGCTTTGATTTCGTATGTGTGCAAAAGACAGATACACTGTTTTTAAAATGGAGTAAAGTTTCATGAGCATGAAAGATACGGAAATCTGTTAAGTGAAATATAATGTTCATTTTCTGCTTGGTACATTTAGTTTAATTTCCTACTTGGTGCATTTAGCACCAAATATACTAAGCAATGTAGCTATAAGTTTTTGGATGAAAAATACATAAAACTTTTGTTTTAGCTGTGATTAGTAGCAGATCCTAAGACAGCTAGAATTAATTTTAAGCTGTTTCTTTTTGCTTAAAGATTTAGTTTATGACCCATGAAGGGCAGAACTTTGAAGAGGAGAAACAGGTGCAGTCTAAATATTTTTCTGCTCTCAGATCTGACTATTACACTCAGCAATGTGTAGAATTTGCAACGCAGACACACACAAGACAGGTACAAGCAGTTGAGGAGTGCGTAAAGCAAAAGTGGGTCTGTAACGCAGTCTGTTTATCTTCGAAGTGATTACTAAGTGTCAATTTGTCCATGTCAATGAGGAGGAAGATTGAATTTGTAATGTTTTAAAATTTCTCGAGCAGGTTGTTTGGTGCTTGTTGTTGAAATATTACTTCGATAAAGTCAGATTCTCTCCATATTATGACAAAATCAAACCTGTATAGAACAAAAAAATGTTTTTGGGCTGATTAGAGTAACAAACCAATATATTGTAATTATGCAAATATTCCCAGCATTAATGATTTATAATTTATGATTAATTATTTAAAGATGAATACATTTTTACATTCTTTGGAGGAATACAGACAGTAAAGCAGCAGTTGTAAATCAATGCATTCAGCTTTTTCATCCTTCCCAACATGATTTTGTGTCACTGTATCATTAGTGTGAATAATCTATAAATACCTCATTCGTACATTATACCTCTTAATATCTGTATGTTTCACTCAGACATATTTTGATGCAAGGGCCCCATGCTGAGATGACAACAAAAATATATAGAGAAGAGGCAATGCAGAAAAGTGCAGTTCACAATGGGACAAAATTACACATAAAGTATGAGAAGCGGACCAGCTAGGTTAGCCAAGGGTGATCACATTTGGCCATATGTGAGAAGGGTATAAACTGAGCCTGACCTGGGGGTGCTGAGTGATACAGTGACAAATGAAACGGGAGCTTATGAAGGAACGGATTGCTCCAGCCACAAATATGGGGCAGGCAATAAATATCTTCACTAAGTATAAGTGACTACCATCATCCCCCAGCCCATTACCTCATATTTTAAATGAAATTCTTTGGTTCCTTTGTGGCTTCAGAAAGATAACATTTAAAATGTAATTCAAATGTTTATTTTTTACATTGCTATCAGTTTAAAGTTCAGTGCATACCAATAGTTTGTTTTATAAAGACTTTTTACTAAACTCTCTCTTTCTCTCTCTCTCTCTCTCTCTCTCTCTCGCTTTTTATATTTCTTTACAAAGCCTATTATTGGTCCGAAGCTTATTGAACTTTTGCCGTGTTCACTCCTCTATTGACCATTAGGGGGCGCACTAATACTCCGCTATGGAATGCAATCGCAATACATTTTTTAAAAAAATCCTGATTTAGTTGAAATTTTCATTATAAAAGCTTGGTGTCACTGTTGAGCTATTTTTAATCCTGTGGCTCCCTCTCGATTTCGGACAGTTTTCGGACTATTTATACTTGCAAAAATACATAGGAATGTAATGTAAAGCATAAACTGATGTGGCGCTTCAATGTCTATTGTGGTTTATATTCATTGCAAAAAGCAGCTGACTGTGACTGTTAATTTTTATTTTATTATACTTGTATAGCAGGCGTCGTAATAATTGTTTAAATTTTGGTGATATAATTTTAATTGAACAGGGAGTTTATGTTGTTTCTTTAAAACCAGTGGCTTAAACCCGTTCATTTATATATAGGTGTAAATTTGGACAATATTGTGTTTTGCCTTTTTCTGGCTTATAACGAAGACGGGCTAGTATTTGCTATTATTTTACTGTTATCATAGTGACTGTACATCGAGTCAATGGAAAACGAAGTATACGTACTTCAGTTTATTTATTATATCGTATTAGTATAGACTTTCTAGTATAGAAAGTCTATACTAGAAAGTCTAGTATAGACTTTTTTTTGGCGTCTCGCTTTTAATACTTCATTTTATGGAGAATGTATCGTGTCGGAAATATCATTGGTTTTAAATAGATTATTATGATAATTATTGTATTTATTATTATGTTTGTTATTCTTATTATTGGCCTATTGTGTGCTTACCTTAC
Source organism: Yasuhikotakia modesta (assembly GCA_036877545.1). Lineage (NCBI taxonomy): Eukaryota > Metazoa > Chordata > Actinopteri > Cypriniformes > Botiidae > Yasuhikotakia > Yasuhikotakia modesta. The sequence continues at coordinate 15,164 of JBAJNP010004971.1, read as the reverse complement.
AATAGTTATTCCAATATTTCCCGGCAAATATTTGAAGAACGAATCCGACAGAGACATGGGCTTTAGTGAACACAGACGGTAGACATATAAGTATTTAATGTTTTGGGTTTTTGTGTATTTTAATGTCGCCTGTTAAAAAGTAACCAATTAAAGACGATTTTTAAAAGCTTTTAAGATGATTATGTGTGTTGTAGTATAAATCAGTTCATCTGAGATCAGCAGAAATAGTCGAAGGTATTATAGACGTTGTCTAAAGTGTAAATATACCATTATTCTTTTTAAATGTCAAAGTTTCATATTTATATTTTTTCCTGTTAAAGTCAGGCAGAACTAATCACAAGGTCAGGTGAAAATAAAGCTATTTTATTGTCAAAGCATTCAACATGATTAGATAAACTATCAAATAGTGAATTTCAGCAAAAGGAAGAAACACTGAATCTATTCCTCACAGACACAAAATATTACACTTTGTATTAAAACAAAACAAGTATTTACACTGTTTTCAATAGACTGCATCTTAAACCAATAACTATAATTTACATGCACTCTTAAATACACTTTGACATCATATTCCCAGTTTTCAATATCCTTATGCATATAGATAACATGTCATTGAATAACTCTCAATGAAATGGATCTGCATCTTACACGATTTATGTACATTATACATTAATATGTACAAAATTAAAAGTACACTTACATTAATAATGTCCCTTTTCTGAAATAATAAGTGCTTCATATAATAAATAGATTTTAGTTTTTTTACGTCAAAATGCATCTTCATACACAAAAACATGACACTTGAAGAAAATCAAACAGCAACGTCTTTTGAAAGTGAGAACAAATGTGTTGGTGTTACTCCTCCAGGTTTACCATATTCCATTTTGATACAAATTTGGAACTTCTTTAAAAAAAAAACAATGGAAAAAAATTAAAATCCTCAAAAACTCAGTTGTGAGAGGTCATGTGTCGGGAAAGGTGATGTCGCTCCCTGAAAGATTCATTACAGATTGGACACTTTAACTTTTCTTCTCTCCTTCTTTTAACTAGAGGTTCCATTGAATACTCCTTTTTGTGGTGCGAGCGCATGTGGTAGACGAGGTCAGAGGTCATCCGGAAGGAAGCGTTGCACTTGGCACACCAGTTCTGGGCAGGTAGACAGAGAGAAGTGAACGAAGGGGGCAGAAGTGTAAGAGCAGAGGGCATCTGCAGCTGGATGGGGCCTGAGGTCTTGGGCCAGAAGGCTGTGGCATAAAGGAAAGGGTTCTGCTTTGCGATACCACCTGGCACAGGGCAGTTGCTGCCTAGTTCTGAGCCTTGGAGCTTTGCAGTGAGGTGGTCTGCCTGGTACAGTCTACTAGAAGAGACAGTGTCGCCCACCGCAGGATGACAGTCTACTGCTGGTAGAAGCTTGGGTGCCATCACGAGAGGTGATAGCTGTGAGAAGGTTCGAGACGGCTGGCTAAAGGCACTCTTTCTCTCAGATCCTCCACCACCCTGCTGGGGCACCGAAGTGAAAGCGCTGCCAATTGATGAGGTCTCCATTCTTGACTGCGGGGGCTGAGTCTCACTAAGAACCTGTCTGATGTTTAGATGTTTTTCGGTTGGGTTGGTGCTGGGCCGGCCAGCCTCCTTGTTCTCAGAGTTGGAGCTGGAGTTTTTGCCACTGTGCTTTAAGCTCTGAGGTGACTTTTTGACCTCTGTAAAGGCGCTCCTCTTGGTTTCTGTTGACTCTGAAACAGAAGGAGAAAAGGCCCGCCTGGTCTCTTCCAGACCATACGCTCCACGGTACTGCTGTGCTGAGTTGGCCAGCTCCTCTTTGGATTTGAGAGGCTGAGATAATCCACTGTTCCTGCTGTCCTCCATGTCAGAGAACTTGCGTTTTCCAGAGTTCTCACTCAGGATTTCAGCCTCTCTGTCACTTGGTGGACTGGTTCTATTATTTTCCAAATCCCTGGCAAGATTGTGGAAGTCTGTGGATGGTTTTCCATCCTGTGGATTGGAAAAGCCATCAGATCTGCCCAATTTGGGACTGGACCTGGCAAGAGGTAGACTAGCCTGGTCACTAGCATCCTTGGCCTCCTCCTCTGGGCTTGCTATGCTTTGTAGTCTCTTAGTGCAACGGAATCTCAGATGGGCCAGAAAGGGAAACTCAAACTGGAAACGCTGGCTACAGTCTGGGCACAAAAAGGGTGAAGTTCCTACAACAGATAATGTTGTAAAAAAAAGAGAAATATTAGGAAAGGTGTCCATAAAGTGGTGCACAAAAAAGACTAGATACCATCATTAGATATTGTAAGAAGAATTGTTGCAATTTTTTTAAATGTCAAATGAACTTGTCAAATACTAATTATATTTTTGTAAAAATTATTGTAATGAGACCTTAAATTCACATTTGCACATTTTTTAAATAATTTAAACTATATTTAGTACAACTTTTTTTTTTAGTTTCTACTATGCATTACTTTTTCATGCATTTCATGCATTATATGCGCAAATACTATTTGTAACCAATGTATCACAAATGGCATGTATTCATGTATTTTTAAGTGTACCTTTATTTTTGACCTGGTTTCTGCTTGTGCTCAGAAGCAGCAGCTCAATAAGGTCCTTTCCATACCACACCAGGAGCTCCTCATCTTTCTCTATTCTCCTCAGTGACCTGTAGAAAAGCTGTCCGTTCTTCACATAGGCCTCCAGGTTCTGTTCATCTCTGTCTCTTGCAGACTGCACAAGCCTCAGCCACATCAGTCCTTCAGAAGAACTGTTGGCTGCTGATGTGTCCACCTGTATCAGGTACGAGTGAAGCGGTTAGTAAGTCAGGTGACTGTAGGGTCTAATCTATGTGCTTCAGACATGGGCTTAAACGCTGCTATGCAAACACCTCTGTAATATCGTCACTGTATGTTTAACAACACGAAAATATAATAACATAAACAAATGCAACGAAATGAATGTATTTGAGTATAGCGCTGCATGTAGCGTCAGTCTTTAACATCTGACTTTAACGTCTGAAGTTGTCGTCTTGCTGGAAAGCACACAGTGATCTTACCCTGAATATGTAAGGCGCCGTCCGCTTGTCTGTGGATTTTAGAGCAATAAATGCGATGCTGTCATACAGTGAAGTGTGGCTCAAAACACAAGGGCCAAAAATGGCATTTTCTGGAATGTCGCAGGTGGTGTAGACGCTTGTGAAAATATCCGTTAAACATTGCTGCATCGCCTTTGCGTCGCCATCCCAGCCCAGTCTCTGGGAACTGGATTCCTCCATCATTTGCTGCAAGACAATGCCAGTGAATTATTATTAGTAAATAATAATAAAAAACATATAGTTTGTTTAGCTTAGGCTGAGTACTTATTTTTCTCAATAGTTTTGAAACTGGGGTTGTAAACGAGTCTAACAATTCAATTTAAACTTTCCTATATATTTCTGTTTATACCGTTTCTTTTTAGCCTGTAGTTTATATAATAATATATACAAAATATAATACAATTCTGACATTTAGGTTTCTGACACGTAGACTATATATTAATGGCATATAGAATAATAAACCCCAATAAACCAGAGAAAAAAGAAAGCGAATTTTAATTTATTATACAACGATTTATAAACAACCATGTGTGTGACAGCAATACAGAAATAAGTCTTAATTTCTTTGTTTTTCATTTTTCGTTCTCTATCGTTCGGAAGCTTTTTTTTAAATTACATGGCGTTTACAAGGATGAAAATGTTTAATGAGGCCGTTCGGTCTTTTTACAGTCGCAGACCATATCGAATGGATTTCAAGAGCGCTGTCAAAGTCTCTGGTTTTATGTTTGCTAACCTTTCGCTCCCTTCTACAAGGAGGAACGTATGTCTCGTCATTAGCATAATCCACCACTTTCCTTCTGAGACTTCAATTAAGGCAGCACGCGGAGTTAATTATTTGTCTTCTGCAAACCCTTAATGCACATTTACAAACAAGGCGAATCTCCCATATCTTGTTACTCGTGAATTGCAGCTGACTGGTGCAAACTGTTAAACACAATAGGTTTAATAGTCTTTTACAAGTGTTAAAATTGCGTTGTTTTTGGTATGTCAAATACAAGCGTACATGCAAGCACTGTTAATAATTATTTTTAATTATCATTTCAATAGACAGTAGTTGTATTTTTGATGATTTTTCTAAAATATATCAAAGAATGAAATGACCATTTTTTTGTGAAGTTCTAGGACAAACAGATGTATTACTATAATTATTAAACAGACTCTGTATTATTGAACTGAACAGGTAACTGATTTTCCCAAAACAATTTAAAAGGGCAATTTAAAATGCTTTTGGTTTTTAGACGTAAGCTTCTGTAATAAACGCAGGTCATCTGTTTGATTCTTATTTTATTTTGTATTTATTTCTCAAACTTTCTGTTCACTTTGAACAAATAGGTAAGTCAACGTGGTGGTAACAGTTAGAAACTTCTAGGCACACCGCGTTTATAAATGTCAGATTTATTTAAAAAGAATATGCGATTTTATGCGAACTCGTCTGTCTCTCGTTTGTCCACAAATGCGTAAAGTTCCCTTCATCCATAAAAAAGCTTTATTGTGAATTTTGCCCTTCCTTTCACGATCCTCTCCTTTTGTAAATGTGAGGTCGCACTCTCACTCAGAATCACACAAAGGATCCAATGAATATGCATTTCAACTAAATACTATAATAGACCCACGAATATATGCGCATTTGTAAAACAGAGAAGACGAACCCACTGACCTCCGGTTTCAGACTGAAATTTATTGCTCTTTGTTACCAACGGTTTTGTTGTCATTCCAACTTTATGGCAGCCTAATAACGTTACAACCAGCTTTCCTGACTCAATGACCAAACGTATAGCTTTGAAAGTCAGTGCGCTCTCGTCTCCCATCTGCGAGGTTTTTAACACAGCTGCAGGATGCTGTTTGAGCGCAACATATAGTCCCATGAATTAATAGCCTCCGGTTGTTTTGATTGCAAAATTGACCTTACTCACCATTGTACTGGGGTAAAATAATCCACAAGCTTTCAAAATCGCTGCCAATATATCTTCAAATACGTATTGAGTGCCTCCAGTGAAGTCCGTGCAGTCAGTACATTTCCCCGTCTTTTGAAAGTGACAGTGTTGCCGACTGTCCTATGATTCGCGAGCGTAGAGAGGCGTGCAGATGGGGCCGATACACTGACTGACTGGCACCCAGATACACACTTTTTGTTTGCTGCACATAATCTGCCCAATGAGGCGTGACACGCTTCGTCTCCTCCCTTTAACTCTTCGGTCGCCGACAGTTAGTAGGTGCGATTTGAGTCCCTAATCAAAAATAATAAACTATTATTAAAACAATTGCGAATCGACAGAATATCTCATAATTCAATTATATGTACAGTCTTCCAATAACCATTTATTAAAATGTATACATTGTATGAATTACACAACGTTATTATCATAATTATTATTACTACTATTATTATGCTTTAGTAGTTAGATTCAATTGTCAGCCAACAAGACGTGTTAACCAAATGCTTACGAGTCCTGCTCGTTTCATAAACGTACCCTAGTGAACAGCCGACCAAAAGTTTGTCTGTGTAACTCTGCTGTTACACATTGAGTCTCGTTGTCTACAGCATCCGTAATAGCCAGGACGTATGCCGTCTTCGGTCCTATTTGTAAATATGCAGGCAGCATTTGATGCGTGATCCGGCTCTAAATGATATCTTTTTATTGTTATCCTCATTTCTTTTCACAGTTCTGGTTTGTCTAATAGCTATTAGCAATTTGCTTGATTGACACTTAACTGCATCTGGGACGCTCTTATGGTTTCCGGCTGCTCGCGAGCGCTACAGGCTTGACGCTCGCACACCTGCTGTGGCGCTCGATCAGCAGCAGAGTGCAGCGCGAGAGCCCCGCGTGCTCAACCTGACCGGAGCACGACACAACTCATGATGTCTGTATTAGCATCTGCGACAGACCGATGTGAGTATTCAAGCAAACAAGTGCCCATACCAGAGGTTATTTTAGCAAACTGCTCCGTTATCTTTGAAGCCTTACGGCGATCATGTGTAGAAAACATTAAGCATCACAGTTTTGTGTGATGAGTTCATAAACTCTCTAGCCTGCCTTTGTCCATAGGGAAGGTTCACGGGTCATTGTCGTAGAAGGTCCATGACTTTGGACGTTGTCTGACGACGAGCTCATAACATCGATTATAAGAATGACTTAACTGTCATTATCGATCAGAGGTATTTAGTTTTACCTATTGTTGATTTAGCTCATTCATCTTTCTTTTGCGTTGGGCTTTTATCAGTATCGCTTATACGGAATAGCTGAAAAGATCTGGTGCTTGCAGTTAAAGAAAACAGGAAGCATTGTGGAAGCATTTCTCAAATAAACATGAAAATATGTAAAGAAAGGGTAAGTGCAGTTATATTGATTAGATTTATAAATTAAACCTTAACCTGTATATCAGTTTATGCTATTTACCAAGTGGGACTTGGAGAAAATATATATTTTTCTATAATGAATATAAGAGTTAACATGTAGAAATTTTGTAGGACCATAACACAAATTTAGGTGTTATGGTTACATGAGCACAAGTGGGCGACTGTGTTTGCCCGTGCAGAAGTAAAATCATGACATCATCTCTTGTACTCTGTTACTTTGTTGTTTAACATAAGTTAATTCAATCCTCTTATAATAATCTAAAAAGTTTCACCAAGTGCTCAATATGAAAAAAATTAGGTGCATCTGGGCAAAATTAGACTTGAGAATAACAATACTCACTATCAGTTCTGTTGGATCTTTGTGAAATAATTTGTATATACTGGAGCTCTTTCATTGTCCTCGACAACAACCAAATGTTTGTCGATGCAGTCAAAGCATCAGCTGCAGTAAGTCATAAGTAAAACTTTAAATCATACCAATACATTTCTGATATAGCAATCATTTCTTTAAATGCAGTTTGGTTAATTGAAAGGACTCCAGGTTTCCAGGGTCAATATCTGGACGGGTTATATTAACCTGTATTATATATAAGTATTTTCATCTCTTTCAAAATCTTTCAAATTTATACTTTAATTTTTCTATATGAAATTCTAATCAATTCTAATTATAAATTACAAAACAGTAACTGATGCAGCAACAAATTTGGTTGAAACAGTAAATTATTTTTTCTCTGCCCAAAAACGTTTGTTTTAATTAGTGTTTTGGTATTTTACGCCACACTTCTTATCATTTAATTATATTCATACAGTTTTTGAAGCATGCATTAGGTATTTGAAGCAGGTATTTGATGAGTAGCAGATTAAACAGTACATGCAATTTACATACATTTTACATTATATATTTTTTTACTGTGCATATTGTTTATGTGCACCTCGATGTATGATGATTTACAGTACACACTCTTAACTGTAAATCGCCTTTTGTTATGAATACTTGAATAGCCAAACATGACACGGGATGCGTTTTCTATACAGTGTTGTGGAAAACTTGCTCAGTCCGTGATCATCTGCTTAACTCATGAGCTGCTAGTTTGCAGTGGTTGTCCGAGGCTGTGCGGACAGAAAGTTTTAACCCCCCATTGTTTTAACTTATACAGGCACTCTATTTTGCAAATTGTTAATGCAGTTTGCTCCAATGCAGTACATGGCAGATTGCATTTCTGTACGGCATACCCTAGCTAATCCTTATTGTAACATTGATGGTGACCAATGCCTGATGTTAAATGAGATTTTTGACATGTAAACTCTGTTAATATCAAATATTAAGTCTGTTAATATCAAAACAGAAAGTCTAAAGTATGTACTAATAGTATTTATTTTCTGGTTATAAGAAAATAAGATACTCCATTTAAGAAGGTTGAGGAAAAAAATGTGGTCTTAAATTCTACGTTGTTGAAGGATTAAGCACTACTTTATTTTGGACATGTTGAATTCTAGCATAAAATATACAGTTTTATAACAGGCAGAGAGAGGGGGGGCTATTAACATACTTCAAACATATGTAAGTCAGGGCCAATTAAAATGACCAGGGACTTGTTTGTATATGGCAGTTCAGCTGTTTTGCACTGATTTTCCTGCAAGGGAATAAGTATGACTATGTATATTGCATACCGTCATACTGTAATAGCCCTGGGGATCTGCTCTGGGCTGATGGAGGAACATGGCTTATATTTACCAATGTTTTGATTAATGTGTACATCTGGTGTGGCATTGCCATATTGGTAGGAGGACACAGATTTATACAATATAAACCACAAAGCTCAGCACCAACTGTTTGTTTCTTCAGCTTTTAGAGATAGTGGAACTTAGAACCACATTTCATGCAATTACTGGATGTTTTTTAACTTGTTGGTTGTTTAGGGGAAATGCTTTATACACAGACAGATAGACAGACAGACAGATGGATAGTCTGAGCAGTGCAGTGCAGTCATCTTTGTGAAGACTTAACATGCTCTTTCCAATGGAGGGCAGAAGAGGAAAAGGAAGGAGTCTCAGCCTTGTATTAAAGACAACAGCAGCTTTAGTATGTGAGTGTTTACAGTATACAGATTAGCCTCTTTCTCACAACACACACACACACACACACACACACATACATATACAGGTGCCTTAACACCAATAAAGTATTAAAGACTCACAGGTTCATGACTGACCCCAAACACACCCATTTAACCTCTTTATATGAACATGAACTTCTTTTTATATGATGTTTCTGAGCTGCACTTCCACAAAATGGTTCTTTTAAAGGGGTACAAAATAGTAAAAAGAATAATTAATAATGAACCACTTTTATATCGCATCCAGTGATTATACAAATGGAGGAAACCGCCAAAAATATTCTGTTATGGCATATGGCACTTCAGCTGCCATATGTGCCAGTTTTCACTAAAATTGGCACAGCGACTCATGATGGTCAGTTGTGACTGCCAAAAACACAGCGAGGGCTGTGCAGAGAGAGTGAGAGGAGGGGGGGAGGCTTCATTGCCTCAGACAAGTGCACTGATGTCCTTCTGCAACTCCCACAGCATAATCGAGAGTGAGTTAGTGAATTCTGGGGAGAAAAACTAACAGGGACTCATCTTTCACTCCCCCACCCATTCCTGCACTTATTCAGCATTTAGACCTTTCAGCCTCTGCGTTCGTTCAGCTTTGCCAAGCAGTGAAGGAGAAATTTGATGCATCTTCAAAGGGGGCAAAAATTGCTTGGGCATTTATCCAAAAAATGACATCATCGGAATCCCTCTGATCTCTTATTGGATGAAACAATTGTAAACATTATGCATTATAACTACTTTGCCTTCATGCTTTTGGTGTGAAGAAACATCTGGGATTGTTTTCATTAGGTTTGCATGTAAAATTTGGAGGTCTGATGTTAGTCTTCTTAGTGTTTCTCTAAGCCGTGTGTGGCGTACGGTGACATCATCTGTACCGTGGTTCTGGTCCAAGCCTCTCCTCTCTTTGCTCTAGAATTCTGGGAATTTGCTGTTTGTAATTCACTTTACCTGTTCATGTAGGAGAGCAAATCCACCCTGGCTCTGACTGCAGACCCAATCGTCCGGGCCTCAGATCCTTCCTTAAGCTGCCAGACTAGCTCAGGGTTCACGGCTGAGCTGAGCCATCATGGCAAGTTTTAATGTTCCAGGTTTTGGGTGGCCCCAGGGCATTTGTTCAACCCCCCCCTCGATAAGAGGAGAGCTCAGGTCTGGCAGTGAAGGCCCGGCCTGGCCCCAGCAGTCCCTCAGATTATCTCTGACGCAGGTCTCTCATGCGCTGCTCCATTCATGAACAGGGTAACAGAGGAACATGTCTAGAGATGTTTAAAAGGAAAATCCCATAATCAACTAGTCTTTGGGGTCACTTTACCCTTGTTAAACTTATTCTATAAGTATTCTATATATAATACTATATATACTTATKCTATATATAATGAAATGGAACAGCAAAAGATTTTTAAAAAGTTCTTTTTTTTTTACCTTTTTTAACTTATATTTTAATAATGTTTTAGCAAATTAGGAACACATTAATGTTTTCCCTTTTTGTTAACATATTATCATGTGATGTTGGGCTATTTTTCTATTTTTCTGAGATCTACCTGAGGGCTTAATGCAGCTGTTGTTCTCCATAAATTAAACTCTGCCGTGTTGACAGAAAGACACTCGAGGGTATTGACATTTGATGCTGTTTTTCAGTTTATTTTTTGGAAGGTGTGTTTGATGTTGCAGTAGGGAGGGGTGATATGGTAAGTTGATGGCAAATGCCTTGAGGAGAAGCTGTCAGCACAGCCAGTTACCTCTGAAACCACTGTGGCCCTGGCCGACCGAGGCAGAGCAAATCAAAGACAGCCAGTAAACCCGGAAAACAGTGGGACTCTGCGGGTGGCCCGCAGATCAGCTGTGTTTTTGAGGGGAGTTTTACAGCACATAAGCAGTGTGCTGGTATTCCCAGCGTGGGGAGCATTGAGTGCCGCTTAGGAGAAAAAAGTTCATGAAAGTTTATGCTGGCAAAATAACAATTAACAGAGGATATGTGAGCGGGATGTGGATACCAGGCAGATTCCCAGGGCTAGCTGATGGACAGAGATGGCACTTCTAATGCTCACTTTGGTTATTAATTTAATTAAAATGCATTGCAGGACAATGGTCACATGAGAAATGTGTTTTGTGTATGTATTCCAAAGTTAATGTGTAATGTGTATGTATTCCAAAGTTAATCACAGACTATATGGGACAGATATAGGCAAAGCGACTGTGTGGATTATGAATCAATAGGATAATAGGGAAAAGCTAGAGAAAAATTTTACCCAGTATTTCTGAACCCAAAAACAACAGCTATGTCACAAAACTGTGCAGTGCTTTGGTTCCCATTCAAATAGAGAACAGCTTTGACTTCTATTGATCCACCCTTTGAGTTATTGTGCTTGGAGGAAGTCTGTAAGAAAGCAACAGACCTCAGTGAACCCAAAGTATACAAAATACTACCAGGAAAGCAGCCAGTAACCAGCCAGGAAACCTATCCTCCCATCTTCTGATTCATCCCATGAATTTGGCCTTGAGAATAAAAGCCTGACTTAATCTCAAGTATCCCACTTACAATGGGACACAGGCCTGCCATGTTCCTTGAACTGACTGCAGTGTTTGTCAGTGATTGGTCCTGAGCTCTATCAAAGTTCTACTGAAGCATGACTTGCTTTCCACCGTTCATAGGAAAATAGAGGAGAGTGTGACACTTCACATTAGCTTAATATGGGTTGAGGCTGTGGCTGTGCAACTCAATGTCCAGCTAAATATTGCACAGATTGGCCAGAGTGTACTGGTATCATAAGTGTTCACAGTTATTTCTTATTTAGGTGCTCTGGGACACATATCCGCATTGTTTATTACCACCAAAGTAATTTAATGGACTATCAGTGACCTCATAGATAAGAGACCGTTGGTCTAATTGGGCAGTTAAGCTTGGAGGTGTTTAGGTATTCAGGAAAACATTGCAATCCATCTCTGCTTACTGTGAAATGTTCTGGTCTGTATTGGGCCACATTGTATTTAAACTGTAGACCTGAGGTGATTTTTGAGGCACAGAGGAGGCAAGAATGCAATCCTCAAAGGTTGTCATGCAAATATTCATGTTTAGTAGAATTAGAATTCTCTGTATTGTATTAAAAGGAATGTTTTGTTGCTGTCAGATCAGATCTACATTCGAATTTTGTATACACTGAGCTCGTATTTTGGTATAGTGTTATTAATTGCTTAGCAAAAATATGCTCAGGTAAAAAGTAATGTAATTTTTTCTGTACTTTTGATACATGTTAGCCTGTTATCTGTTTCGCTTCACACTTTGTTAAAAAGGACATTCTCAGGACAGACTTTATTAATATATAATAAAAAAACAACTTGCACAAAATAACAAGTTTCACAGAGACTCCAACTTAAATTACAATACATTTTTGCAAAGGTTTAAAAATAAAGGCTGTCATTTTAGCTACTATGTGATTTATTCTGGCATTTATGTTTTTGGCAGATGCTCTTTTACAAAAACCTTTTTGACATGAAGCACGCAAATTATTTGACGCTTAAGAAACAACAGTTGCCACTGCGAAAATGCTTTGTGGCGAATTCCCAGCTATTTTTTTACATGTACACCTGGCAAAGCAACTGTTTCGTATTTCTGGTGTACTGGTGGTGCACACTAAAAGGTTGTTTGTGCATACAAATATATCCAGTATCTCACTGGCATCTCAAAAAAGGCAAAACAAAAAGGTATGCATGTCCATCTGTCTGCAAACTGCCCGGCACCGGGTGCTGGTCCAAACTCCAGATAGAAGGATGTGCCTCTCACTTGTTTTGGACATTTGTGTTATGCTTGGCTGAAATGACTGATATAATCATCTGAGATGTGCAGTGACAGGGCAGACAGCTCTCTCCAGTGAATGAGAGAGTCTTGCATCAAGTCATAATGGCAGGTGATGTGTTGCTCACACAGGTTTAGAATCACGCTTAAGTTGCCTCTGTTGCTAAACACGCTTAAGTTGCTAAACAAAGCTGAAAATGTTATTTGTCTCCCTTTTCTCTCAACATATGAAATTAAGTGAAAATGCTCACTTATTTATTCAGTTTCTTTTATTTGCAATTATTGGAGGAACGAGCTCAAACTGAAATGAAGAAAACGTTCCCCGCCAAAATGGTGGGAGGTCCCAAAATGTGCAACACAAAATGTACCTTCTCAAGCATGTCATAAAGTTAGATGTGGCTTTCAGAAACTCTTTTGACTTACGGCTAATAGAAAGTGACACTGCTGTATTTCCGGCTGTTGTAATCCCTGCTCTGCACTCCTGAGAAGCATGAGGTGGAAAAAAATAACAATTGCATAGTGTGATGCGCAGACGATGGTGGAGACGCAGGGCCATTGAAAATGGCAGCTGTCAAGACAAGCTGACAGGAAGAACTCGCTCATGCTCTTGCTGTCTGAAGCCTTTGTCACATTGCAGTAGAAACCTCAAGGAGTTTGCAGGAGATCCATGGTGGCAGGCTTGTCATATTTATTAAGAAAATATTCCTCCAACATGTGAACTCATGTGTGACCACCTAGATAATTGTTTTAAGAGAAGATATTTTCTTACTGGTTTGAAGAACATTTCATTATTTAGGGGGTTGTAGTAATATATTTGTGTGTTGTAGGTCTGTAATGTTCTGGATATGGTTTTGTTGTAGCTGGACATAGTGGGCGCTGAGTGGTGTGAAGTCTCTTATTAACTTTATGTATAAGTAATAGTTATAGCTTTAAAAAACAGTGCTTAGCAACAATAGAGGCTAACAATGTACATTTCAACGTTTGTATAAAACATTTTTATATAGTTAATGGCTGAGATATGACAATGCCATATATTTCTGATTGTGGAAAACTGCCCTGGGCAAATGTAACTAGAGCATGCATTGTAGAGAACACAGTATATGACTGCTTGTTTTGTATTACATTAGCTAGTCAGTCATTAACTTGCTTCTTTCCAAGTGGTTTTCTTTAAGGGATTTACTTTCTATTTATTAAAACAAAGTCATGTTTTGTGTATTGTTACAGCATTGTTCAAAACTTCTCATGATTTGTTGCAAATTCTAGGTGCACTTAGATGTTGTAAATTCTGGGTGAATTAGTGTGACTGATCTGTATTATTGAGTCAATATTGTTTATTGTCTGGTGATCTACATAAGCTGTTTTAATACCAGCAGTATTTAGTTGTAATAAAAATGTTGCTGTTATTTTAAAGTACATACAATTTTGAAAAGAAAATCTATAAGAAAATGAATGAATCTTGTTTTGCGTATGAGTGCAAGCGATCTTCCTCCCATATTTAATGCTGCTGATTATACACAAGGGCCACAAGACATTTCATAAGATGAAAAAGTAAATACAGCTAGAGTGCAATAGTGACATTTATCTAGAAAGCTCTGGACAGGAAGTTAAGCAAACAATCAGGAGAAGCAGGTGTCATTTGATGGACAAAGCTGCCAGCACAGGCTGCTTGTCAGGAGAGTAAACAAAAAGAGAGATGGAGAGAGAAAGGAAATGACATATTCAAATTGTGCTGAGAGACAGATTTTAATTTGCTTGTTCTCTGACTGCTTTCAACTGCTGTTCGCTGGGCAGACAGGTGACAGATCTGGTGCTAGTACCGTCCAAATATTTTTAGTGCTAGTATGACCAAATATTTTTAAAGGAGCAGAAATGAATTTGTGCAGCGATTCACAGTCAGTATGTGTACATGCCAAAATTTTTACTTTTTTTGTTTATAAACCTAAAATCGGAAACATACCTCTGTATGTGTTTTGTTAATTTCTATGGATGATATATAGCATAAAATGTTTATAGCATAATATGTTTACATATAAAGATGAGCTGTGGTGATTATTCTACAGTGAAAGATGAATGTTTGTTAGCAGTGTATGGATTTACAGTATAATTCAAATAAAAGTTTGTCAAAAGGCCATTTTGTCAAGTTGTCTCATTCAAGAGAAAAATTTTATTTGTAAATTTGTTCTTTACTTAGTGTTGACTTGATAAGTAAAAATGATTTTATTAGCTAAGTAGGAATATTTTTATTGAAAAAGGCTGTGTCTCCACAGAAAATAATAGATACTTTATTAATTTCACATTAATAGTGTCTATTATATCTGATATATTGCATAATATATATATACATATTATATAAATATATATTAAACAATATATAATATATATACATTATATAATGCAAACAATAATGGCAAAGCTCTTAGCTGTTCAGAATGAAGATGCCACAAAACAAACCAGGACGTGTTGTGCTATCTCTCCTCATCATGCACATCCTCTTCTCCTCCAGCATCTTTTAACTGCTCTGATTGAGCCTTTTACAGGTCAATACTCATGAACCCAACCCTGTCTGGTTTGATTTTCCCCTCTTCAGTTCTACTCAGGCACGTTCATGGACGCCTGCTCCACACATCAGACAAAGGACCAGCAGGCACTCTGCAGAATCCTCTCATTAAGAAGACAGGCCCAATCATGGCAACAATGAATTCCATTCAGCCACAATTTATCCATCTTTTCAGGATGCAGAAAACAGATGAGAGGAGACTAGCAGTTTGGACTTAGTTGAGTTTGAGTCCTGAATTGTGAAAGGTCATCAGA